>JAHWFP010032875.1:0-24364 GCA_023313725.1 Lithobius niger
AGCACCTCTACCTTCGCTTATCTACCGACGCTCTATCTTGAACTTTTATTGCTACGCTACTATAATTGGAGATTTTCCTGTTAAGTTAGTGAGAGACTTCTAGAATCCTTCAGCACCTCTACCTTCGCTTATCTACCAACGCTATATCTTGAAATTTTGTCTACTGCTACGCTACCATAATTGGAGGTTTCTCTGTTATGTTGGTGCGAAAAACTGCTAGAATCCTTCAGCACATCTACCTTTATGTACCCTCGCTAAATCTGGAAATTTTCTCTTCAGTTATGCTACCATAATTGGATGTTTCCCTGTTAGGATGATACATGACACTAACGGAATCCTTGAGCACCTCTACCCTCGCTCATCTAACTTTGCTTAACCAGGAAATTTTCTCTTCTGCCATGCTATCATACTTGGAGATTAACCTATATAGGTTGGTGTGAGTGACTACTAGAATCCTTAAGCAATTCTACCCTCGCATAATCTGGAAATTTCCTCTACTGCTACGCTACCATAGTTGGAGGTTTCCCTGTTAGATTGGTGTGATTGACTTCTAGAATCTTTCAGCAATTCTACCCTTGATAATCTATCCTTGCTTAATCTGAAAGCAGCCACTCTGATCTGATGTACTCTGGCTTGTTCTGCAGATTTTTTCTACTGCTTCACTACCATAATTACCAGTATCCTTCACCAGGATCTACTCTGGCTTAATCTAAATATTCTCTCGACGGCTATACTTCCATAATTGGAAGTTTCTCAGTAGGATTGTTTGAGGAGACTGCCAGGGTTTTTCAAGAGCTATGGGATACATTCTGGGCCATTTTGGAAAATTTCTGTAGCGCCATGTTACTAAATTTTAAAGTTACCCTGTTGGTGTCATTTATGGTTATAAACTCTTCAATAGACTTGAGTCAATTATCTGAACATCAAGTGAACAACAAATCAAGTCAAGTCTATTTCTACCTGAATTCCACTGAGAAGCAATATTCTACTCCTGATCAATTCAAATTCAAGAATCGGATTCAACTTCAACTAAGACATTGTCATGTTTTAATTCAATTCTATTTACTGTTGTACCCTCTATTGGCAAATTCAAATAATTCCAATCAACAAATCTATTCCAATTCGTTTACTTGCTTTTGATCCCATCTTAGTTCCAGTCATTGCTCGGCAGATTCAAGAAATATTTTGACCAATTCAATTCAATTCCATTCACTGCAACCAAAGTCCACCATGATTTCTGGTAAATTCTTGCAAAATGTAGGATATGGCTGAAAATGTAGACTACTTTGGTCAATTTTGGGCCTGAAATTGGGTATGATCGATTTGATTTTTGTGGAATTGGCTCGAGTTGTGTATGGTTGCCCCTACAATTATTCAGACTGAATCAAATCAGGTCAAAACAAGGCATTTAAATCAAACAAAGATCAAATAAAGATCATATTCTCTTGACCACTTACAACGTTCTGAGGTATCATGGTTCGAAGCCCCCATCTTTGCATCATTCGTTCCTGGGAGAATTATTACTCTGAATCAGGCCGATTTATCTATATGAGCATTAGTCTGCTTCAATATTAAAAAAAAATATGTACGCAAATGTCTGACATAATGATTAATGAATTAATACGTATGATAATTATATTTTACTGAAATTTGCTTGGATCATGTGAAGTGGTGTGAATATCACGATACACAAGATAGCAAGATATTATTTGTTTGAACAGTTATTGTAGATTTAAGGCAAAGACATACACTTCGGAATAAAATCAGCAAACCCTGTGCTTTTGGTGAAATCCTATACATACATGTGGTTTTGTGAAGAACGTGCTGTACTACTTCGAGAAAACTATTCAACAACACCTGTAGAGTAATTCATTCAGAGAAGTAAATTACTAACATGTAACAACAAGCAGACACACCTAGACAATAATGGACTGTTAATGTAAGTTTTTACTAGTTTTAAAGAACTAGCTATATTAGTTAATTCCATTCCTCTTATTGTTTCAGCACACCGCTCAAAACACTTAAATGTCACGGAGTCTACCGATGGTAAGCTTATTGCATATATTTCTTGTTTTTAAATTAATAAAGAAAAGATGCTAGTACTCGTAATGTTCCGTGCAGTACGTGACAGTGAATTTTAAATGCAATATTACCAGGCAATCATCAACGAAGTGCCCTTAAGATGAAAGTTCTGTAGTTGTGTTCGTTGCATTGGTGCGCGTGTACTTCTTTATTCTAACCAAGATAAAGAGCCGAATGAATAATTCTATGATAATGATGGGTTCAAAATTCAATGTCCAATTACAAGGCTGCGAGGCTTATGGCCACATCCGGAGCAAAAATCAAAATCTGATTTCCCACAAAAAAAAAGAAAAAATTAAGCATACAGTTTTTCCGATGGTGATATTATGCTTGATAATTAGTTTAGCGTATTCTTTTCCAGGGAGTTGAGCTGGAACCGTATGTAACCATACACTGTTAAAAACTGGAAAAAGATACCGCTCTCAAACCGAAATCGAATCGTAAACTAGTAACTAGATGTGAACTCTGACAGCAACTGCACCTAAGAACACAGCAGTTCATTTTGTGATTCAACGAGCATTTGATACTAGATTATAGATAATGGTGCTTCATGCCCGTTTTTACGTGTTAAAGGCAGCAATGAAATGTCTTTTTGTTAAGATTATTTCTGTCATGCCTAGCGACCATTCTCGCGGGATTACCCCCATTTTTCTAGGATGGTAGGTAGGTAGGTAGGCAGTGTTTTAGCTGCAATGTTAAAGTCTTAGGAATTTTTTTTTAATGGATTTCATGAAAGAATCCTACCAGAATCCTTCAGGAGCTATGAAATACATCCTGGCCCATTCTGGAAATTTTCTATAGTGCCATGCTACCATAATTGAAAGTTACTCAGTTGGTGGCTGCAATGGTTATTACTCCAATTCTCTAGACTTGAGTCAATTACTGCACATCAAGTAAACAGCAAATCAAGTCAAGTCCCTTTCTATAAGCATTCAAGGCTGATCTTGGCATCAGCTAAGGAATCCACAACTTCATAAAACAAGGCAATTTTTAATTTTCGAAAGGATTTTCCCTTTCTTGCTCACAAAAACACGCCAAAATAACACACATAAACACTAAAATGCTCCCCACATACCGCCATCTTGTAAACCGACCTTTCTATCTAAATACCACTGAGAAGAAATTTCATTCCAGATCAATTCCAATTAAAGAGTCATATTCAATTCCACCCAGGTTTATTGTCATATTTCAATGCAATTCAGTTTACTAATGTATCCTCTATTTTCCAATTCAACTAATTCCAATCAGTTACTTTTCATTCATTATTCTGTCAAATCTCTTCCAATTCAATGACTTACATTAGCTCGCATCTTAGTTCCAGTCACAGCCCGGCTGTTTCAAAAAAATATTTTGACCAAATCCACTCAATGGAACCAAAGTATAGCATAATTTTTAATAAACTCTGGGATAATTTAGGACTTTACCGAAAATTTAGACGACTTTCGTAAATTTTCGCCCTGAAATTGGGTATACTCGATTTGATTTTTGTGCGACTGCAGCACCACCCTGACCTAGAGTCGATTGTAGCGCCTACCGAGCCTAGTGGGAAAAAAACTTTACGAGTTAAGCTTCTTTTGCAGAAAACCTTGTGTTTGTATCTAGCATAGTTTTTGTTTAATAATTTTTGTTTAATCAGGTAAAGCCTTTATGACCACCATGTATTCAACTAATTCAACTAATTCCAATCAATTACTTTTCATTCGTTATTCTGGCAAATTTATTCCAATTCATTGACTTGCATTTGCTCACATTTAGTTCCAGTCATAGCTCGGTTGAAATTCTTTGGATCATGTGAAGTGGTTTGAATATCACGTTACACAAGATATCTAGATATTATTTTACCAGTAATTGTAGGGTCAAGGCAAAAACAAATACTTCGGGGGAAAAAATCATCGAAGATTTGTGCTTTTGTTGAAATCTTATGCATACATGGAGTTACGTGACGTACAGGCTGACTATACTTCGCGAAAACTTCATAAACAACACTTGTAGAGTAATTTACTCAGAGAAGTAAATTTCTAATAAGTAACAACAGGCAGACACGTCTATACAATAATCAACTGATCATATAAGTATGTATTTTATTAGTTTTAAAGGTACAGCCATAGTTGTAGAATTAAAGTTAATTCAATTCCTTTTGTTGTTTCAGCAGCTAGCTCAGAAACCTTAAATATCTCGGAGTCCACCACCAGTAAGCCTATTACATACATTCCTTGTTTTTAAATTAATAAAGAAAATATGGCAGCACTCATAACATTCCATTCCTTTTATTGTTTCAGCAGCTAGCTCAGAAAGCTTAAATATCTCGAAGTCCACCACCAGTAAGCCTATTACATACATAACTTGTTTTTAAATTAATAAAGAAAAGATGGTAGCACTCATAACATTCCATTCCTTTTGTTGCTTCAGCAGCTAGCTCAGAAACTTTAAATATCTCGGAGTCCACCACCAGTAAGCCTATTACATACATTCCTTGTTTTTAAATTAATAAAGAAAATATGGCAGCACTTATAACATTCCTTTCCTTTTGTTGTTTCAGCAGCTAGCTCAGAAAGCTTAAATATCTCGGAGTCCACCACCAGTAAGCCTATTACATACATTCCTTGTTTTTAAATTAATAAAGAAAAGATGGTAGCACTCATAACATGCTGTACAGTACAGGACAGTGAATTTTTAATGCAATATTGACACGCAAGCGTCGGTGTAGTTCTCTTATAATGAAAGTAATCTAGTTATGTTCTCTGCATTGTTGCACACACACTTTGTCTTATTCGAACCAAGATAAAGAGCTGAATGAATAATCGCATGGTAACGATTGTTGAAAATTCAATATACAATACTGTACATTGTTGGTCATTACAGTTTGAACGCATCATTGCCATGCAGGCATTCATGCATTTCTCTGACCGTGTTTGAATAAGGCAAGATGAATACTTAACAATGCCAAGAACTTAATAATACAAATTTAAATTTGGGGAAAGCACTGCAAGGCTAAGAGGCTTAGCGCAACATTCCCGTGCAAAAATCAAAATCCAATTTCCTATAAAAGAGAAGAACGTAGCATGCTGTTTTTCCGATAGTGATATTATGGTTGTTAACTACATAAGTAGTTTTTTTACGGGGAGTCTGAACCGTGACCATACCCTGTTAAAAACTTGAAAAAATTACTGTGCCCAAACCTGAACCTAACCATAAACTGATAACTTGCTGCGAACTCAAACTGGAACCGAACCGGAAAAAACCAGTGGTTCATTTTGTGCTTCAACAAGCAAAAGGGGTGTCTCTTCCAAATTCTATTGTTGGTATAGGCGTCTGCTGAGTTCTCTATTGACTAAGTGCAATACGCATGAATATTCTGGGCCTTCGGTTACGTCATTCACTAATGCCATATGCTAATGATTATTCCAATTTTAAAAGCGGAATTTAGCTGGCTTAGGCCAAAGGTTAAAAAAACGATTGTTTTTTTTTGTTCGTCACGGTTGATTTTCTTTCCTCAACTCTGAAATCATTTGCTTTACACACACAGTTAACTCAAAATTTACTCAGGATTTTCCTCAGAAGGCCCTTCCTCAGAAAGTTTCTTCTGAAGCTACTTCCTCAGAAATTATCTTGCTTTTCTCAATTCATCTGCTTCTTGTAATAGGAGTTGGAAGTAGACCGTTGAATAAGTGACAGGTGGGGTTTTATGGATCCGAAGTAGGAACCCGGTCCTTGTAACTCAGGGTGGGTCGACTTTATTTCGTCGAAGGTAGAACCAAACGCCCACACAAGTGTGTTAAAGTGGGATGACAACAATCTCTAAAAGTGGGTTCGATGACAGTGTATAAGTCAGGGTAAAGGTCACAAGGCTGTTGCCTCCAAACATCTAGGCCTAGGACTGGAGAGAGGCAGAAGAATCGGAGGTTAAGGGAAAGATTCTGTGGCAAATCTTCACAGAGCATCTTATAAACCCTTTTCAGGTTCTACACCTGTAAACGTTTACGACTTCTACGTCTGCTTTTGTTTCTGGTCACATTGGCTAGTGACGTTATGTGAAAGTGAGTTGTCAACATTCTCCAAGGATAACGGTTAATAACTACTTCCTGTTTCATTTGGAAGGAGAAACTCTTGGGGTATCTTTCTTCAGGCGAGTAGATAACGTGAATTAATAAGGAATACAAGCTAAAAAAGTGGACAACATAATTTTACTCGACGTTGAGGCACCTCAAACTCATTATCAAAAATACAGGACAGCAAACATATTTACTAAGGAGTAAAAGTCATTAACAGGCATAATTGCAGAAACCCATGTTCACCAGAACAAAACAGGCTATGGCAAACGAGATATCAGGCAGAAACGAAATAGCAAAGTAAAAATTAAAAAAAATTTAAAATAACAAACAAATAAAAAGCGGCCAAGAAGGGACCTTGATCAGTGCTGCTTGCAGTTCGTTCCGTGCCTGCAAGCAGCACTGATGTAGGTCCTTTCTTGGCCTTTCATTTTTTTTTTAATTTTGATATTTTGTACTTTGCTATTTCGGTTCTGTCCGATCTCTCGTTTGCCATAGCCTGTTTTGTTCTAGTGAACATGGGTTTCTGAAATTAAGCCTGTTATATTAATGACTTTTACTCCTTAGTAAATATGTTTGTTGTCATGTACTTTTGATATTGAGTCTGAGGTGACGCGAAACGTCGAGTGAAATTGTTGTCCACTTCATTGGCTTTTTTTCTTTATTTATTCACGTTATCTACTTGTCTGAAGAAAAATACTCCAAGATTTTCTCTTGCAAAAGAAACAAGAAGTAGTGATTAGCCGTTGTGGACAGAAATATCTTGTGCACTTTATTGGCTTTTATCCCTTACTTAATGCACGGCGGTGACGTCACGCCAACACATCCCAATGCTAAAAGCGTAGCCGTTATATACGGTTAATCTGAAAACCCACACACGTGACCGTGGGTTAATTTTGATAACCCACACTTTTACGATAACCCACACTTTTTTTTGATAATCTAACACTTTTTCCGCGCTCCACACAACCACTGCTCTACCACGTGACATACTTTCCAAAACTACCGTACACAAAACAAATTCAACCAACATAAATAAGCACATTTGCAACCTGCGTCATTTTATCGTACTAACACAAAAAAAAAACCTCGCGTAGGCTACTATGCTAGGACCCCACCCGTGCAGGAATGGTCCAATCCTCCAACCTTTCACTCCGACAGTAATAAAACTAGGCTACCGATACTTGTAAACACACCTAAATACATCTAAAAACATACGATACTCAAGCGAACAGCACATTTATAACCTGCAACATTTTACTCACTAACACGAAAAAAAAAAAACCTCGCGTACGATGCTAGCCCCCTACTCACCCACACCCACGAATGAATAGTCCAAGCCGAACCCTCCGACAACCTTTCGTTCCGACGGTACAAAAACTAGCCTACTGACACCTTCTAAACACACTTAAAAACCTACGAGACTCAAGCAAATAGCGCATTTTATACGCTATATCTTATTTAAACTAATAAAGTAGAAAAAATACGGTTTTACCTTAAACACAAATGTCGGTGACTGGGACTGGATATAGGGACGTCCTCGCGTACGGGAGACTTTCGCAGACAGGAATTTACGTCATAATTCACAACTAAAATTTTCAAATAAATTTTTTTTAATCTCAAATAACTTGACATGTTGGCTCGACGTCACACCTTAGCATTAAAACACATATCCGTGAATTAGACCGGGTTATCCCGAAATAATTGCTCGTCTGCTCGAAACGGAACAGTCCAAAGATCTAGGGGTAGCAAAATCGAACTCGCGCTAGCGCGCTCGTGCGATTTCACAACCCCTCAATCTTTGGACTGTTCCGTTTCTCGCAGACGAGCAATTATTTCGGGATAACCCGGTCTACTTCACGGATATCTATTACTTATCGTACAAGTGCTTTTTAATTCGATCGGTTAGATAACAGGAACACATCTTTAGTTCCACCTCGAGGCAACCAAGTTCTCCAAGAACACAATAGGGACCTTCAAGAGAACGATGGTAACAGATAACCCTTGACGTGATGACAGCGATATAGTATCTTACTGATATTGGACGCTGGTTCTAGGGAACGAATGGATGTCCAGTTTTACCATAGGTAGAGAGAGCACAATGGTTTTGTGTGAAACTGAAATGGCGTATAAGCACTCCCAAATTCAC
This sequence comes from Lithobius niger, assembly GCA_023313725.1. NCBI lineage: Eukaryota > Metazoa > Arthropoda > Chilopoda > Lithobiomorpha > Lithobiidae > Lithobius > Lithobius niger. The sequence goes on from JAHWFP010032875.1 coordinate 8,281, forward strand.
GGTATATCTTCCCTAATCAATCAGGGCTTCTGAGCAGATCCTTTGCCTGTTCTTGGTGTTCGGTCTCAGCGTGCTCCTGGCGGTACAATACACGTTTGTAAACCATTATGCATGGTAGTTAACGACGTGCAACAGCCATGTTAATGGCAAGGTGCACTGTGGAGTACAGACTCCGTGAGTTGCATATTGCCGGACATGTAGGCCGTTACACAGCACAGAAGACTCTTTGCAAAATGCTTGACGAACATGAAATGGCAGGACGACATGCGGAAGCCAATAACACAACTGGACTGTGGGCAGTCAGGTAACGCAAAGTATTATATGGATACCTCTGCTGTTTCAGTTTTGTGAAGTTTCGAGAACCTCTGGTTGGACGAAGGATGTCAGTTGAGAATAGAGAGATGTACTTTTGGATGGAAATAGACACGGAACATGTAATATTGCCGAACATGTAAGCCATTACAGAGCACAGAAGACTCTTTGCAAAATGCTCGACGAATATGAAATGGCAGGACGACATGCATAAGCTAATAACACAGCTAGACTGTGGACAATCAGGTTACGCAAAGGATTAGATGGATCAGTTTTGCTGTTTCAGTTTTGTGAAGTTGCGAAAATCTCTGGTTGGACGAAGGACGGCAGTTGAGAATAAAGAGATGTACTTTTGGATGGAAATAGATACGGAAGCTTAGAAATAGTTTTACTAATCGTAAAATACTTAGCCTTATGAAAGCCCAATCACCAGCCCTCCTATTGACAAACCCCAAGGGTCCAAAACGCAATTGAGGAAATGTGGCTATGCATGCAGGGAAGTTGGCAAGCCGATGCGGCCTGGTAGGAGAGCCACGAAATGAGAGTTAATAGGATAAGTAAAAACCATGTTTACATTTAAACAAATTGGTTTTTCCAACTGACAACTTTGGTTGGCATATCTACGTAACTATACATGCATGTATATATATATATACATACCGAGTGATTCAGAATAAAACCGACAAACTTCCAGGGATGCTAAGGAGGTAAAGACAATTCAGAAAGTCCTATACAACACCGAACAAAAAAGTGGTTCGTTACCAAGATATCGCCCCATCAGATACTAATTTTTTATGATCGAGTATCTAAGTCATGGCTTAGTGGCAGCCTGTGTCAGACTGTCTGCAACGTTAATGCCGTACTGTGACTTCATGCACTAAGCTTAAATTCATTAGCTCCACAAACTCTGATGCAGCAAGGTGCACCAACCTCGGGAAAACTTCGCGATAATCGAATTAAGTTCGAAACTGCAATATCGTCTAATCTTACCAAGACAGGAGTAGCTTGCCAAATCTCAATGTAATGACGTGTTTTGCAGGGAAGCGAGCCTGCCTTCTTTTTCAAAGCCTCTCACTACCCAGCAGCTCTTAACATTTCCGTAATGAAAAATATGTTAGAAATGATTCTATTTTTAGATTAAGAATGCAAAAGTAGGCAGCAGAAGTTCCTTTTTTATTATTCCTACGAAAACCTGTTTTATTTTTCTGAAACTGGGCAGCCCAAGTTTGTTCAGTGGTCCCGTCTTTTTAAAATAAAGCCTTCATTAACCAACTGAAAGCCGTAAGGGGAGAATGTAAATGGCCTGTTCCAACTGATGATCAGGGCCCCCACATCAAAGTTAGGGGCCTGGGACTAACTACATCAGCGGGCACCTCTCCCCGTCTGAAATCGTAAAACGAAAGGTTATACTGTTATTTACACTACTTTCGTCGGCCACAATAATTGTGCTTAATGCACGGTGATGACGTCACGCTAACAAATGCCCATGCTAAAAGTGTTGTCGTTATATACGGTTAATCTGAAAATCCACACACGTCACCATGGGTTAATTTTGAAAACCCACACTTTTTCCAGGGTCTACATAACCCATGCTCCACCATGTGACATTTGATGACCGACTTTGCAAAAAACTACCGTACACAACAAAAATTCAACCAGCACACCCCATTGCAACCAGCTTAAATAGGCACATTTGCAATCTGCGACATTTATCGTACTAACACGAGAAAAAAAACCTCGCGTAGGCTACTCTCCTAGGCCCCCACCCATGGAGGACTGGCCCAACCTGGCAACCTTGCGTTCTGACAGTATGAAAACTAGGCTACTGGCTGCTACTGGCACTTGTAAATACATCTAAATACACCTAAAAACATACGAGAGTCAAGCAAATAGCACATTTGCAACCTGCAACATTTTTCGTACTAACACAAAAAAACCTCGCATACTATTTTAGGCCACCACCCATACAGGAATGGCCCAACCCGGCAACCTTTCATTCCGACGGTACGAAACCAAAGCTACTGACACTTTTAAATACACCTAAATACACCTAGAAACCTACGAGACTCAAGTGAATAGCGCTTGTTGTACTCTAATCTTCTTTAAACTATTAAAGTTGAAAAAAAATACAGTTTTACCTTAAAACACAAATATCGGTATTACAGAACGTCTACCCCTTCGCTCTGACTTCGTACACAGGAAGTTTCTACCGGAAGTTTCCGTTCAGAAATCTACTTAAGTCGCATGTAAAATTCTTAAATTCATTATGATTCACAAATAAAATTTACAAACAAAAATCTTACATAATTAGCTTGGGATTTAGTTAGTTTGACGTCACACCTTAGCATTAAAACACATATACATGAAGTAGACCCGGTTATCCCGAAATAATTAATCTTTGTTAAAAACGGAACAGTCCAAAAATCTCGGAGTAGCAAAATCGAACTCGCGCTAAAGCACTCGTGCGATTTCGCCACCCCTCGATAATTGGACTGTTCCGTTTCTCGCAGACGATCAATTATTTCGGTATAACCGGGTCTACTTCACGGATATCCATTACTAACGGGTTGGTTCATTCATTAATTCGGTCTGCTTACGTTTGAAAGCTTCTCTGCCTAACAAGCTGTCAGGCTTCCAGTATCCTACAGCGCTCCTCCTCTGTGCCGTTGGATTGGAATTGTTGTTAGTTGGGAGTATAAAAAAATTCACAAATCGCACAAATCGAATACAGTAGTAACAGTCATCAAAACTCACAACTGCAAAAAAAAAAATGTAGGCCCTTGTGTGTCCGGGCCTGGGTACAACGAGTACACCCCCCCCCCCCCCCGTTGTGGGGGCTCTGCTGATGATCGCAAGGCTGGGAGGGGGGAGGTGGCAACGGTAACCAACTGGCTGATTAGCTTTATGGCCTGTGTTGGGCATTGCAAGTGCCAAATTTACAGCCATAATTGCAGCGTACGGTAATTTTTATAAAAGCGTTTAAGAGTGATGGTTAACATCAACAAAAGGCTTGCCTAAGGTCAGCTCAGGCATTTAAATGTCTTAAAGTGTTTCAGCTTTCGGAATCAGCTTGGACGCTCGTGAAAGCGCCGAGCCAAATTAGAATAGCCATAAAGTAGACTCTCATTTTTTTTTAACTGCAAAAAACAAAAAAATCAATAAACACGAACAGAAGAAAGGAGAGGATTGAGTGATAAACGCCCTTGTGCAGTCGGCAGGGAAGGGTGGGGAGGCATTGAAACCAGTCTCTCCCCCCCCCCCTGAAACCCCAAAATGTGCCATAATGGTAAATAAATTCCTCGAGAATATGTGAAAAAGGAATGTCTAGAAGCCGGATACGGAAGCGATGCACCGTAAAACGCTTCAGTTTCCAGGACCCCATTGGGGGAGCTAACAGCACACCCAAGACTTCCTATCTAGCTTTGTTCGGCCTACTGCGACATTTTTTCCTGGCTGTGGCTATGGTGCCACTTCATCAAGTCAATAAAGAAAAAAAGCTCATTTGTTGACATTTCACCGTTCTCAACCTCTGCGTGTAATCTTTGAGTACAATTTAAAACGAAATCATCTTCACAAAGCTGGAGTCCACATCCGTAACTACCATTCCGCTCACCCCTCTCCCCTCCAAAAAAAAGTAACTACAAAAAGAAGCAAAGCTAACCTTCACGGTACATTAACCCCCCCCCCCCTCTACCTCCCCACCCACCTTCCACCACTCACCAAGCTACGCAACTGATGTTACGAAACTTACTTTGGGGCCAAAACAATTCTCAAAAAAAAGTGGCCCCCTGGTCACCAACTTCCCGACTGGCCTCTACACTATCCTGTCTGCCTTTGGCTGCTGTGGTATCATATTACATTAGACATTCGTGCTCACGCAACTAGGAAAACGTTTATCAAAAGCAGGGATATGTTTTATACAGCTTTGAGCAACATTTACTGCATGTAGATATTATTAACCTATACCATCCTTTAAATCAATACATTTTTTTTTTATTTATGTAACAACTCTCTTGTCAAGAGTTGACATACTTTCAGTTTTTAACGTAATTCGATTAGGCCTACCACGAAGTTTTACCACAGGTTGGGGCACCCTGCTGCATCTGCGTCTGTTGAGGTAATGAATTTAGTCTTAAACACGCAAGAGAGTCGCAATAACGCGTGCACCTTGCAGGCATTCATATACAAGCTTCAATTAAACCATGACTTAAATACTCCATCATAAAATAATAGAGTCTACTAGGGCAATATCTCGGTAACCAAGCATTTTCGGCTTGGTGTTGTATACGACTTTTTGCATTGTGTTTACCTCCTTAGTACGTCCTGGAAGTTTGTTGGTTTTATACTGAAACACCCTGTCTGTGTGCGTGTGTATATATTTACACTGTAAACATACAAGAGCCAAAGGACATGAGGGAGACAGTACTGCTACCCCCAAAAACCAGGCCTCAGTACAACAAATAAAAATGATTAAAAATGCTTCTTCAAATTTAAAAGATGCAGGTAAGTAAGACACTCTTAATAAATGTATTAAATCACAGTTGTTCTTTACTAAATATCGTTGAAGTGCTAAACAAAGCAAGGCATGTTAAGTGTATTCTTAAAGGGTGACCAAGAACTAACATAGACGAAGCCAACGGGCAGAGTTCCTTACTCTCATAAACTTATTGGAGAAAAACTTTGTTCCACACACCAAAGGAAAACAAGGGTTGTAAGTTTTTACAACCTAGTCGCAACATTATCCTAAGGGAATAAAGCTGGATGGATTACTATCTACTAAGCCATGTATAATTGAATCAGTGAAACGTAAATGTGTTATTTGAATTCTTTTTCTTTATTGTTTCAGTTGCTGCATCTCAAAAAGATTTTGATTCAACCGATTCAACTGATTCATCTAATTCAATTGATTTTCATTCAACTAATTCAATTGATTCAACTAACTCAACTGATGTTGATTCGACTGATTCAACTGATTATGAGACGACTGATTATGATTCGACTGATTCAAGTGATTCGACTGATTCAAGTGATTTAACTACCTCGACTGATTCAATTGATTCAACTAACTCAACTGATTTTGATTCTCCTGATTCATCTGATTTGGATTCTTCTGATTCAACTAATTCAACTGATTTTGGTTCTCCTGATTCAAATAATTCAACTGATGTGGATTCTCCTGATTCACTTAATTCAACTGATTTGGATTCTCCTGATTCAACTAATTCAACTGATTTTGGTTCTGATTCAAATAATTCAACTGATGTGGATTCTCCTGATTCAAGTGATGTCGATTCTCCTCCTGATTCAGGTCATTTGGGTTCTTCTGATTCAAGCGATGTTGATTCTCCTCCTGATTCAGGTCAGTTGGGTTCTCCTGATTCAAGCGATGTTGAATCTCCTCCTGATTCAAGTCATTTGGGTTCTGATTCAAGTGGTGTTGATTCTCCTCCTGATTCAAGTCATTTGGGTTCTCCTGATTCAAGTGGTGTTGATTCTCCTCCTGATTCAAGTCATTTGGGTTCTCCTGATTCAAGTCATTTGGGTTCTCCTGATTCAAGTCATTTGGGTTCTCCTGATTCAAGTCATTTGGGTTCTCCTGATTCAATCAATGTTGATTCTCCTCCAGATTCAGGTCATTTGGGTTCTCCTGATTCAAGTCATTTGGGTTCTCCTGATTCAAGTCATTTGGGTTCTCCTGATTCAAGTCAATTGGGTGGTCCTGATTCAAGTGATGTTGATTCTCCTCATGAGTCAAGTCATTTGGGTTCTCCTGATTTAACTGATTCTGATTCTCCTCCTGATTTAAGTAATTTGGGTCCTCATGATTCAGCTGATTTTGATTCGTCTGATTTAAGTGATCTGACAAAGATACTGGCCGAGAAACGGTTACCAAAGAAGATACGCTAACTGCCATCTACAGCAACATCAAAAAACAGCTTCACAACACAACGTGCATGGCCACAATCTTCTGCCATGGTTTGATTTGCACTTACTTTTGTTACTCGCTCCAGAGTGGACGTACATTCAAACTCATCTCTGTTCTTCCGCAAATTTGTTTATTATGTTTAATTACTCATCTGTTTCTCATTTGGTACTCTATCTCCGAAGATGGATCATTCGACTGGAGAGGTTAATTCGTGTGCTTAAGTCATTCAATCAAAATGACTCATGTGATCTGAATGAAAAAACAAGTTTATATTAATGGTTTACCAGGCTCTTAGGTGCCTTTAGTGTGTTTTATTTATGTTTAACGATAGTATTTTCTCACGGTATTTATTGTTGTTCACGTATATTGATGCCATAGTTTATAGTAGAATACCCTGTTTACTCTGAAGCTAGTGTTCGGCTACAATGCACATTGCTCTGTGACGGATCAGCCCCTGCACGAACTGTGTATGGACACTGGGTAGTACACAGCATCTTCAGTGTCGACTTGTATCACTGAACACGTCCAAGGATTAGTTTGAAGAAATCGACCTGCAGTCTGATGGCCCATGTTTTCCATCTGGCCTACATCTCACATCCACCTCTGTTCTACCAAAGTTTGTAGCTCGATCAACTCGTGTCTACAAACCAAGTAAAACCACATTAGGTACACCTGCAGTGCCATATTGCCGAAAAACTTGACTGAATATCGAATATACTGAGTACTCGTTAGTTTATTGCTTCCTGCTTAAGTTTTCGTGTCACAGTGTATGTCCTGCTTTCTTCTTTTTTCATTCTCGTTGTTGCATTTTGTCATGGTTTTGCAATTCGTATGCTCTAAACTACCTAAACGACCTACACCTTTAGTGGTATTAAAAGATGCTGAGTTTCATGATTAAACTTGATTTAAATGTTCAGCACTGCAGTCTTTTTGTATTGTATTTTTCTTCAGAAAAAAAACGCAAGACTAGGGGTGATTTTGTAGTGAAGTGAATGTATGGGGCCAAAAAGGTGTGTGTAACAGGGGTCTCGAAAAAAATGTTAATATTATATATATATATATATATACATATATTACAGTATATATATATATATATATACAGTATATACAGTATATATATACAGTACGTAGAGTTGCCTATTGAGACTTTACGTAACCTCAATTTTAAATCTATTACTTTCTTGGTTTCTTTTTTCCTTTTTGGAATGTTTTATTTGAAATAATGGTAGTCATTATAAGATTGTTTGAAATCTCTGTCTTTTTAACCTTTTTTAGTTATTTGTTTAATGCTAGTTTTTTTTTAGTTTCAACTTCCGGTTTCTTTTCAATGGATATGTTAATCTGCGGGGGGGGGGGGAATGAGTACTTCGTGAAACGAAAGTCTTGATCATATTATTAATTACGCCTGAGTAGGTTCACAATTTTGCGTGGCTTATGATTTCTGGTTTAATTTCATCGTAAGATGTGTAAACCTCAGATAAAACAGTATGGAAAGCCAAATGGAGTGGAAAAGTGATTATTGAATACAGATGCAAATCTATTTACGTTGCCTTTTGGAGTTAAATGTGAGACTGCCTGAGCGTGAATTGAACCAACAACCTTTGACACCAAAGGCTGGAAACGTCCACGGGCAGCATTTAACACGCACACATGTACGTATAATCAAACACTGGCCGTAACAGTATGGCTGAGCGGTAGGTCGTGGGTTCAATTCCCTATGAGGCAGTCTGACTGACTTTTTAGTCCTAAAGGCAGTGTAAATAGGTTTGCATCTTATTTATTAACCTCAGAATAGCCAACTCTGCAGCTTTCATATAAAGTCTAGTAAGGATAAGTCAAGTATGAGTATTGTATTCTGTTCCAAGTATTTTAGCCTGTATCTTAAGATTTTGATAATGCGTTAGTTTTATTTGAAAATTGTGAGTGGCATATCTGGAGACGTGCTTTGTCCGAGTACGCTAATTAAATTTATGTTCTCATACGGGTTTTATGGTAACAAATAAAAAGTACTGGTACCTGGGCTTCAGCACAGAAATACCCTTCAGTCCATGCTGAAAATATTTCAAATAACCAGTAAGATTGACAGCATTGGACTAGGACCAAAAGCACCGCTTTTACAGGCGTTGCGTGTTAGCACATCTAGCGTCCTTTCTTTTCAGTAAGATAGTCTAGTGTGCATTTCCAACAACAACAGTGGTGTTGCATTAACAAACTACGTGGCACTCGGTACTGTTAAGAAATTACCACTAAACACAGCATTCATCCCAGTAAAGAGAATATCAAAAATGCTGGAGAATTTGATAGTAATGTCAGCAATAAACGAGTGCCTTTTTATAATAAAGTGAGCATCCAAATGAAACATTCGTGAAAGTCGAAATTGGGATCCATTTAAACCTTCAAAATAGCCAATGCCCTTAGAACACCGGCGCACTAAGTGACCAAGCCGCGCGACCAGGTCTCTGCGGCCAACGAGAATGCTTGCGGTATATGTAGCACCGTGCACTTGGCCACCGCGGCCAGTCAGTCGCAGCAGCCACTGGGTTCCCGGGCGGCGTGCAGGCTACCACAGGGCGACCATACTTGCTCTGTGTTCATTTTTCACCACATGATCGAGAATTATCGAAAAACAAATGTGGCCGCGCGGCACGTCACAGTGTTTTTTGGCCGCGACGACCACTGGCCACTCGACCTAGCCACCCAGTGCTCGGGGACCTTTAAATTTAAAAAAATCGTGAAATTAAATATCTTGAAAGACTTGTATGTAGATTAGAACTCAGAATACGTAATTGTAGATAATGGCAGTAAATAAAGAATATGTCATAGTAATAACGTAAATTAAGAATAAGCCATCACCAAAGAATTATGCACTAGCAAGCATATTCCACTAAATCGCCTTATGCAGTTCTCTTTCCAGTGACATGAACTAGATTTGAACTGGCGAGCCAGTCTATTTTTGTTCTTGTTGTTCTGAGGAAATATTTTTATGTGAATATACAGTATATATTCATAATTTTCTTAACGTTGCATGTAAAACATAGTGTCTAAATTGGAGAGAGTATACAAATACTTATGCATAGCTGTAAAGTGAGATGTTTCATAGTATCGTGCTTGAGTGTGCGGCTATATCCTAGTGTTTCCGAGTTTATCTAGCCAAATAGCATAGTTTGATAATGTTTTCACAATCTTTTAAACCTAGCTCAGAGTCACTAAATCTGAAACCTCCCAACGCCTCTTGCAAGAAAGTTTTGCCAGATTTTGCTACCATTTTTACTCAGTTTTTGACAAGTTTCAGTTTTGCATTGATCTCACCAAGGCCCACCGAGAAGTCTGATGATACCTAATCCTCCATATATTCTTCAGCACAAGTACTATTAACCCCTTCCACACCAGGATGTATGCCTCGGAGTAGACCTCCCCATAAAAGTAACGAGCTTATTTGTGCGCACTGTTGTGGATTTTTGATCGCTGGGCCTTAACCCCTTCTATCGCATGAGACGTACAATGGAAGGGGTTAAGACCCAGCGATCAAAATTAGAAAATCGACAATGAAGTGAAACTCCCCATCAGTTTCTTCTTTGGGAAGCTAGACGACAAATTGTGAGGGTCCGACTTTTGAATTCTTCCTTTTTCAATGGTTACTCAACTTCTGTATTAAGCACCTTTAAGTTAGCAGGGCTAATGGGATTAAGGAGACAGACACAGGTTTCGAATTGTTATTCCACTCGATGTGCATCTGAATCGTTCTGCAGTGCCCTGGCTCACGACGAAAAAACCTAGGATACTTGCTAAAACAGTAGCTACTTCATTTTTCTGCTCCATGTAGGTAGGTATTTTATCTAGAATCACCTGTCAAGGAGGGCAGCATGTGTCAAGTTACACTGGGTATCGTTATTTAATTGTTCCAAACATTTAGATCGAATAGCCATTAATTCGATGTACCACCATTGGCTGACAGCTACACCCATCGCAATACACACACACTTCATCAGCTCTGTACCTAATATAAATTTAATGGCAAATTTTCTCAAACCACGAAGGAATATTTGACCATTTTTCATGGAGTTTAAATGTCATGTAACATCAGCCAGTGTATGTTAATGCCTAACCACAAGCAGTTATTAAGTTAAGGTCATTGTTGTTGAAGCTCAACTCTTTTAAAACTCAGAAACTTTTTTTGATATAATGGACATACATTATCCCGCGTCCCATGTCCCCTCATACATTCTTTCTCTGACCGACGGTTTAAGACCTATAGAGGGCACCAAAGTGAACCGAAACCACCTTAGCCCTTTCAACAGCATCGTCCACTGGTGGGCCCTCTACAGTGGATGATTTGGATTTTCCCTTAAATGCGGTCGAGAGGAAGAAGTTTGGGCACGAGGATATGGGCACTCCCGAGAAAAGTGTTCGAAGTACTCGCAATTCCAACACTTAAGTTGTCTTTGATAGTTACTGACATTTGCCAAATTCCTACTGGAATGTTGACTATTAAACTTAACAATTGAATTCCCCACATCCCCAGGCTTGACTCGTTCTGATCCCTGCGCAGCTGTACCGGTACTAGATATTTCCACACTGATCTGGTAGGGAATAATGGGTTGACAACAAAAGCCATTCCACGGATCATACACTTTTTCCCTTTCTATTTCTTCCTCCTTATCTATCAAATTACGGATTGATATCTTTAAAAACATCGTTAATTTTCGTACTGTGAAACGCCATAACGGGCATTATGTTGACGGGTTGATTTCTTGCAAGATCCCTGACCATGCTCGCGTAATTATTTACTGCTGAGGCCTGCCAGTTCATTGCAGAACATTTTCACGTCGTCCTCATGCGCATCGATTTGATCAAAAATCAGTTCTTGTTTATTTTGACTAGTAGAGTGTCGTTTGATGGAAAATTGGAAATGTGGCCAGGCTATAGAAATTCCCCAAGTTTCCTACCAAATTGGCACTTGGCCTTTAAGTTGTCAGGGGATCCAAAACTTTAAACAGGATTGTGGTTTCTACCAATTTAGGTGTGTGCTTGGTGTGTGTGTGTTGTGTAGGCTGATGACGTTTTCTTGTTTCGTTTTTGACGTGTGTTCTGCCCTAACTGCTGCTTCATGTTCACAAATTACCGGCGCCTGGTTTCCTCATTACAGAGGGTCCTGCAGGGGATCCCCCCCCCCACCTTCCCCTTTTACAATATTGATGGATTGTTTGGAGATTCCCAGGTCAACAGTTGGTGGATGTCTCTGCCTTAGACCGCACTGCATTCCTGGTTAAATTTTGGATATTAGTCAGGTGGACCTGATTATTATTTAATTAAAAACGCTCTCCAGATCAAACTCAAAGCAATGAACATCAGACCCACTTACCCACTTTTTGCGCACCCACCTTCACCCATGCTGCTTAACGAGAATTTAACACTCAAATGGCTTCATGAATGGAAGGATTCTGAAAACAACATGGAACATTTTAATTGAATTACACAGGTGTGCAACAGAGCGCAGGTGAGCAACTCAATACCCCACACTGGAAAAAAGGAATTAGCCATTGATTAAGTATTATCACACTACAAAACACAGCCACTCACTCCACGTACGAACAGCTAGAAATCCGGAATCACCCACACTTAGTCAAACCTTCGGATCACCAAAAACAGAACGCCCCTAATCTCTTTGATTTGGCCACTACCATGGAATCCACTTTCCTAAAATACACAGTTTTGGAGAAATTTCCGACCCAGTCGTAAAACTAACCAGCAGCAGGGAACACTGTTCAACCAATGAACAGTTAATAAATGGAATATTAATCTTGATCTCGCCTCCATGGGTACTAGACATACACAGTGACTGTATTGGTAGAACACAAACCAAATAGTGTGTTCTAACAATATACAAGCTGTGTCCTACCAGTATACAGTTCAAGTGGATGCTGACCTGGTACACAGTGATATGTTCTGTCACTGAACGTCGTCTTCAGAGTGTACACCACCCACTCTGTAGTACATCCATAGTTTAAAATAAGACGCCTGGCATGGTAACCAGTAGCAAGGGTTAGTTGGTGGAAGAGTTTATGCCAATTACTTTTTTCTGACAAGGTGCTCAGTAGCAAGGGTTAGCTGGTGGGAGAGTTATTAGTCTGTTTACTTTTTCCTGACATGGTGCTCAGTTGTCAGGGTTAAATGGTGGGAGAGTTAATATCCTGATTACGTTTTTTCTGACATGGTGCTCAGTAGCAAGGGTTAGCTGGTGAGAGAGTTATTATTCTGGTTACTTTTTCTGACCTGGTGCTCAGTAGCCAGAGTTAGATGGTGAGAAAGTTACTACTCGGATTATTTTCCCCCCAGCACGTTATTTAACAAGTCACAGAAGCTATGTCAGAATAACAGGTTCATTGTCTACTAGATTCCACAAGTAATTAGGCGTTTAATTGCTACTATTTTTGCATTAGTTCCTATGTACTAAGAGTCCTTAGCAACCTATCACAGCCCCATGGCCACATATGTGAGATAATTTGTACCTGGAGCACATAGTAGCAATAAAATAATAAACAGGGCCTCTGGTGCTCTCTTGGAGTCTCACATTGAATATAGTAAGTCTGTCCCTTTGTTTCAGTAGGAGGTCTTGCAGTCTCAAATTATTCAAAACCCAGCCATCGCTTGAGCGTCAAATAGGGTTGTTGAATGTAAAAGGAAAAGGGTTTACGTTTCTTCTTCACTTTTTTACGTTGCTTGGGTCTCCTTCTAGGATATGGTTTATAATAACGGGCTGCTTTTTTATGTGGGTGTTGCACCGGTGTAGCAGGTTTCAGTGTAGTGGAAGGCTTTTCGGTAGGATGGGTTGGAAGGGTTGTGGTCACAGGTAATTTGTCACGCCGATGGAATGGTGAACTTGTGGAAACTTTTGGTGATTTTTGTTTTTTAGATTTTTTACGATTGGACTTTTTAGGATGAGTGTTTTTACTTGTGTCGTTACCAAGTAAAATGTGTTTTTTCTTCTTTTCACGTCGACTGGGCTTAGCATCGTGGAGTGTATGCTTGGTTGGAGCTGGCAGTACTGGTACAAGGGTTACCTCTTGGTGCTCTGTATGGCCTTTTTTTGTAACGGTGGTAGTGTTACTGAGATTCCAGTGACGATGATTTGGTTCCACACTATTAGCCGTGGTAGCTGCTTGAATTAGTACGTTGGTTACTTGTCTATGCTTTTTCTGGCCTTTCTTTGGTTTGGGAAAAATGCTTTCATTTATGACATTGCCAACTGAAATTTGTCGTCTCTTCTTTTCACGTCGATTGGGTTTAGCATCGTAGGGTGTAGGCGCCGTTGTGACAGGAAGTACTGGTACAGTGGTTACCTGTCTGCTTTGTTTCTGGCCTTCCTTTGTAATGTTGTTAGCGTTAGGGCCATTCTTCTGAACATCATTTGATTCACTGCTATTAGCGACAGTAGCGGCGGTGGCGGTTACTTGTTTACGGGTTTTCTGGCGTTCCTTTGGTTTAGGAAAAATGCTTTCATTTGTGACATTACCGACTGAAATTTGTTGTCTCTTCTTTTCATGTTGATTGGGTTTAGCATTGTTGGAGGTAAGTGTCGTTGTAGCAGGCAGTACTGGCACACTGGTTACCTGTCGACGTTCCTTCTGGCCTTCCTTTGTAACGGCGTTAGCGTTAGGGCCATTCTTGTGACGATGATTTGATTCATTGCTATTGGCAGCGGTCGCTGCTTCAATTGGTACGTCGGTTACTTGCCTACGGTTTTTCTGGCCTTTCTTTGGTTTAGGAAAAGTGCTTTCATTTATGACATTGCCAGCTGAAATTTGTCGTATCTTCTTTTCATGCCGATTGGGTTTAACATTGTACGGGGCAGGCGTCGTTGTAGCAAGCAGTACTGGCATACTGCTGACATGTCCGCGTTTTTCCTCACTTTCCTTGGTAAACGTGTTAGCTTGAGGGCCATTCTTCTGACGCCGATTTGGTTTAGCCATATTAGCGGTAGTAGCTGTTTGTATCGGTGTGTCGTTTACTTGCCTTCGTTTATTCTTGTCTTCGTTTGTTATCATGTTAGCTTGAGGGCCATCCTTCTTACGCCGATTGGGTTCACTTACTCTAGCCGTAGTAGCTGTTTGTTTCGGTGTAGCGGTTATTTGCCTTCGTTTCTTCTCACCTTCCTTTGTAACCATGTTAGCTTGAAGGCCATTTTTTTGACGCCGATTGGGTTCGATTATATTAGCGGTAGTAGCTGTTTGTATCGGTGTGGCTTTTACTTGCCTTCGTTTCTTCTTGTTTTCGTTTGTTACCAAGTTAGCTTGAGGGCCATTTTTCTGACGCCGATTTGGTTCAGCCGTATTAGCGGTAGTGGCTGTATGTACCGGTGTATTGTGTTCTTGCCTTTGTTTCTTCTGGGCTTCGTGTATTACGTTGTTAGGTACACTTTTGCGGCCATTCTTATGAAGCTGACTAGGTTTGGCGGTGTTAGCAGTAGTAGGGGTTTTTGTGGGTACCTTGGTTGCTTGCGTATTTTTTTTCTGTGCGTCTAATCCAGCTACCAGCATAAAAAAAATTAGTAAGAACAACCTCATGGCAACCATTCTAGACTATAATGAACAATACTTTTGAATACATGCATGACCACAACAGGATGTTGCTTTATATATCGGTCAGATGAGATTTTATTGAACGGATTAAGTTTCGAAGTAAAGTTTCATTACTATAGACTGATCTCAAGTAGCAGCAGGTGTCTGGTAAACATTGGCGTGCACGGACACTCGAGAGTGCAGGAGCAAACTTATTATGTGGGCCAATGGCGTCGAGTTGCCAATTCGCTGTGCCCCTTGTAACGTATTCGTTGCTTTTGTGTGTCATGGGCCGTGATTCTTCCCTGTTACTATGTGTGGCTTGATTTAGTGCTTTAGAGCACTACACTTGATTTTTAATTGTGCTGGACAGTTGTATTAGCACGGCTGGCAGGGAGTTCGTTTGTGCACGAGAATTTTCCGAACAAGGATATCAAGAAGTAATTCTCTCTTAGGATTTTCCGCCCGATATCAGACGACAAGATGGACAAAAGAGGAGTTTGTTCCTTAGAGAGCACGAACTCAAACTAGATTATCTGCTCCACAACGAGGCAAAGGGTTCAAAAGGTTATATAGCGAACGTTAACCGTAGAGGCAGAGCTGAGGCTAACAATGTCAAAATGTTTCAATGCTGCAACACCTAACAATGAAGCATTGATGTTCGGGCACATGGAAATCAATGCTATCTTGCATTATAAACCAAAGTCTCATAGCAGAAACGAAGAACACGACCCTCGAAAAGGGAATCCCTACAATGAAAAAGGGCGAGTGTGTCAATTTTTTGGCTAGAAGTTGAAATTGGTACATTGTTGCCTCGACTAAGAATTTGCTCTGAGGCAAGTCTTAAATGACGTCATGCACGAAGGACATTTATTTTTCACATGGTACGGATTGCTCAAGCAAAAGCGATAAATTGGGAGTGGGGGCCCTGAACGGGGAATGCCCGCATGTGTGGAACTGCTCTTCTGTTAGCCCTGCTCTTTAGAAAATAAAGGTATTGGGGTGGGCAATGCGGAGTCGCTCGCTTTGCTCGCTCATTCCGCATCGTCTCGCTATGCTCGAGGAGATTTCTTGCCGCAACACTTATGATACAGACAGACATTCCACACAACAAACGATCAAGCAAATTAAAAGAGTGTAGTATGCGATATTGGTTATCTCGGGAAGAGAAGGTCAATATTATTTTTTTACGTCGAAGGAAGCAAGCAAAAAGATCAAGCGATTTATCAGAAGAGCGTTGTTTCTGATGACAAAAGCTGATTTTTTTCCACTTCGCTCGCTCACTCAG
>JAHWFP010032907.1:0-24361 GCA_023313725.1 Lithobius niger
CGGTCCCCCCCCCCTCATATGCATGATCGAAATGACATTACGTGGATGTGTAGTATGGTTGGGTCAGCCATGATCTGCACATGTGATCATGGCTGACCTTGCACCATCCGATCAAGGTCATCACGACACTAACTTCTATACCGTACTTCCTACTCTACCAGTGTAAAGTGGAAAGTTGTAGAGAATCATATGACGTGACTAACTGCGAAAACAGAATCTAAACAGAATGTAAATCAGAATTTAAACTTTAAATCCGAACTTACAACAGAATTTAATGTAAACAGAATGTAAAGGCTACAACCAAAACAAACCCCGACAAAGGAATGTTAACATCTTACGAAGGTCCCTCAGTATGCAAATCTCAGGTACCGAGGATGATATTCACGAAAAGTGTACTTCAGACGGCGTACGGAATGTAGACATTCCTTCACATGCACCCTACGTACATACAATTCTGTATGTAAACCTTTTTCCAATCGCAATGCCAACATACACTGTGGAGGAGTACTTTCAGATGGTTGTGATTTATGGAGAATGTGGTAGACGGGCTAGAGAATCTGCTCGGGAATTTCGCCGTCGATTTCCGCATCACACACCCTCGCACAAAGTCATACTGCGCACTGTGCAGGGCCTCCAACAAACTGATAGGATTGGGCCTGCTCCAACCCTTGAGATGACGCCCAGCCTGTAGCAACGGATGAAGCCACATCAGCTGCAGTACTCACATTTGTTGCATTAAATCCACATCACCCATCATGTAGCTCAACAGGCTGGTTGTTTGTGTTCTGAAGAGGTATCATTACCACGCCTACCATGTCTACATACACCAGGGGTTGTCACTGGGGATTACGGACGTAGGGTGGAGTTCTGTACCTGGATGTTACTGCCGATTAAGGACAATCTTCCTTCTGTCCGTCCCCTTCACAGATGAGGCGAACTTTTCCCGTGGACGGGTGGTGAACAACCAGAACGCACACTATTGGTCAGCCATCAACCCACACTGGATACAGGAGACACGTCATCAGCAACGATGGAGTGTCAATGTGTGGTGTGGGCTGTACAACGAAACAGTTGTAGGGTCAGTATTCTACCAAGGTGCACTGTACTGTACTATGTCATTTCTAGAGTGTGACTTTAGCTGTTTCGCTTGTTTTCTTTTTTATTTTTCATTAAATTATGCTCTGTATTGAATATCCATAAATGGTTAACCAATTCTAAACTATTAGGATTGGAGAGAATTTATTACGTCAGTAGAAAAAGTCATTACACATCCTTATGGAGAAACGTAGCATAATGCGTTAAAACTGCGTTATTACCTACTACCTTTAGTTGTCAAAAATAAACTGTGAAGAGTGCTAGGATACCCGAGTCGTAATTTTAGCAATGAATTCAAAAGCAATGAACAACGTAGATGCTTGTATTATCGGTAAAGGAAAATTGGAAATTAGCCAACAGCGAAAATCATACACTAGAAATAACGTAGTTCAGTAAGCCACCTTTATGCACTTACGTTTCGTCGGAGCGGCATGACCCGGATTCGAACCAGCTGCCCAGTTCGCCCTCAGATCACTTGCATAGCACATTAATCGCTATGGCCACATCCTCCACTGGCATAAAGATAACTCACTGAACCCGCTATTAAGGTCACAACCGTGACTAGGGCTCCATTCGACCGAAATTCACTCAGCCATAAATAATGGAGAGTGAAGACAAATCATACACTCACAAGGCTCCTTTATTGAGCCTTGTGAGTGTATGATTTGTCTTCCCTCTCCATTGTCTACACCGAGTGAATTTCAGTCGAATGGAGCCCTGGTCACGGTTGAGACGTTAATAACGCGTTCAGTGAGTTATCTTTATGCTAGTGGAGGATGTGGCCATAGCGATTAAGGCGCTACGCAAGTGATCTGGGGGCGAACTGGGCAGCTGGTTCGAATCCGGGTCATGCCACTCCGACGAAACGTAAGTGCATAAAGGTGGCTTACTGAACTACGTTATTTCTAGTGTATGATTTTCGCTGTTGGCTAATTTCCAATTTTCTTTTTTTTTGTATTATCGGTGACACGTCAAGTTCATATTTCTTTGCATTTGATCTTATTTGCGTTTACTGTTATTTTAAAAGTTTGTATTCTAACGTTCAGAATATGTTAGCATTTACTCTACGTCTCTGATCAAGACAAAACAGGGCTACAATTGTTTTTAAACAAAACTATCAGGACAAAATTGGAGTTGTGCATTTGATACAGTTAAAACCTGTTATTACAGTCAGAAGATCGTACAGCTGCGTGCAGAAAAGAAGTAACTCCCTTTGAAAATTCAATATTTTGATAGCTAAACATACCAGCTTACTAATAATGCTGACCCGCCTCTCAAATTCATCAATAAAGAACAACGACTGAACGGTACTTGTTTAAAACTTCCTGCAAATTATCCTAATTTGCTACGAAACGGGAAACATTGTAGCCCCACCTTGATACTTAATAAATATTATAGTTTTAGTGTCATTCATTGGTTATTGGCTTTTCACAATCTCTGACCTCGGAAAAATCGATGTTTTAGCAGCAACACACATCTGGAATCGCACCGCAGCTGATAATTACAGAAAAAAAATTGTTTACTGTCTGCAAACCGTAGAGCTGCGTGCAAAACGGAACTAACGCCCACTGAAAAAACAATATTTTGATAGATAAATTCCCATTTTTCTAGAAATGCAGTTTCACCAAACTCATCAATAAAGAACAGTGACTAAACAATAAATGTTTTAAACCGCCCACAAATTATGATTTGCTACTATACGGGGAAAACAACAAAGCTGCACCATGGCACATTATAGTTTTATTGATTACAGTCTCTTTCGCTAGTCATAATTTCTGACAGTCTCAAAAATTCTGCAGTCCTCAAATGAAGAACTAACACTACAAATTCTCTGGCTGTACTAATCAATTGATTCAACTAATGCTAATACTAACGTCATTGTAACGGCCTCCAAACCCATTTTACAAGCCTACCCAAAAAAAAAATAGGATAAGTGAATATCTAGCCACCTCGTTAACGGAAAAGACGAGAAAGTAAATTGCCATAAGCTGACGTTACACATAAAAACTTCAGTGCAGAAAATGATTAACCGGAGCTGAACACGGGATATATTTACGACCTGGAAAACGAAACAAAAAATGATGGTCGCATAGAAACGTTGAGCATAGCAACATACAATGCAGCAATTTTTTAACCATGTACAGTTGGAAATGCTTGCTGCAAATACTGGTTGTGCATCTAGTCAGCTGCTTTTTGGCGAAATATTTCTCTTACTATTTTCTTGTGTGCGTTTTGATTTAATTTCACACACTAAAATCATGAGTAGTGCAGTTACAGTCCAACCCATCGCCACTCCAAGGGTGCAAGAAAATATCCGAAATGATGGTTCTGTTACCTACCAAATTTGTCACCCAGTCTTAATAGTCGGAAAGCTGTTTGGCTTTGTCTCATGGAAAGTTAATCAACATACCATACATCAACCTGAACAACTTAACTCATGCAGTATTACCAGATGTCAGATGTATCGGGCAATTTTCCTAATGGTTATCATCTGCAAGATTATAATCTATTGCCTTCTCAAATTTGATCTTCCTAAACCTAGTACTGAAAAAACAGATGCCATCGTTCGTACAATTGCACATATTGTAACTGATTCTTTTGCGTTGTCTGTCTGTACTATTGGTTTTTTCAACGATAAGAGAGTTTGTAAACTCCTAATGCTCCTTGGGAAAGTTGATAGTTTATTGGTTAACAGAATTGATAAGCCAAAGTTTTTCACAAAGGTTGTATTCCCCCAATTTGCCCTAACTTTGATATGTCTTACACTTCTCGTTACGTTTATCTTTTTCAATGTACCACTTGGACCAGAATCACTGACCGGAATTATAGTCTTGATTATAGTATACGCAGCAGAGTTTTTCTGCAGTACTTTTTTCAATATTGTGGCAAATTTGTGCGCTGAAGGATTTTCTGCGTTAAACCACGAACTCGCCCTATGTATGTCTGCACACACTCCTTTGGATCAGAAGCTGAACGATATTCGAGTTAACTATCTATATTTGCATGCGGTGGCTGAAGCTATCCAAGACACATTTGCATTCCTCATGACTATAAACATAACTTATTTAGCGGTCATTCTGTGTTTAAATTCGTATAGTTTAGTGTTTGTTGATTTGGGAATGAGATCTTTGTTTTTTTGCATCAGTCGTGGGTCAAATATAATGTGGGCTTTGGTGAAAAACTTTTCTGTTGCCAGTGCAGCTGATATTCTGACAAATCAGGTAACTTTTCATATTATTTTATTTCTATTTCGATAAACTTTAATCAGATTAACAATGAAGAACTTAGTGGTTTCAACAACGGCACCTACCTTATTCTTATAGAAAATAGCTACTAGTTATTATGAATTGAGTTTTCGAGTAAATTAGAACAGTAATTAAAACACAGACACAGAGCAAACAGGAAGGTCATCTAGGTACCCTATTTACATAAACAGGAAAAAGAGACGAGAGAGCGCATATTGTAAAAAAAAATTTCTAAACTTTAATTAAAATATGCAAACTGGTAAGACTATGTTTTTTTTATTCGTTTTCCAGGGCATTGTTTCATCGTAAGCAAACCATGCTCTTATAGATAACTGGGTAAATTTTGAACCTTACTTGTTTTTTTAGAAGAAGGAAAAAATTTAGTACGGAGAGGGAAATCTGAGAATTTGATCCGGAAAACTACCAATCACGGCAGGGTGTCGAAGTAGTGTCCAGTATTGGTCTGAATTGATCCCATACCAGCTGAAAGAGGCTGGTGGTTTGCATTGACTGGCAGGCACTTTTCCAGAAACTTACCAGACCAACTTAGCCCTGATGTGCACCGAGTACGGAGAAAATACCTAGAGAGATAATTCGTTTCAAAGAAGAAGCGATCTTCGAGGCTTTAATGTGAACAAACTGATAAAAAAAAGTCTATAGTTACAACTACTAGTTATGAAAAAAAATACTAGGTTTTGGTTCACCTGCCTGTCTTACTGTAATTTTTTTTTTGATATTCACTCATTCCAGAATATTCAGACCATTCGTTACGGTGTTAGTTTTCAAGCTAACACGTGATTCATTGAATGTTTTCATCACAGGATGGGAGTAAACAATCGGAAAGTGACATTTGGTGTAATCTCTGAAGAGTAAATGGTGGAATTTCGGAAATTACGAATAAAGTGTTTAACTAATATAGGAAAATATTGCGACTATATAAAACTATATGCATGTTCGCTATTTATGAAAATTTTATGATATTTTTTAAATCCTGAAAGCAGTCAATTATTGCAGAAGTTAGTACGTTTTTTTTTAATTCATTGATCTAACTACATTGTAAAAGTGGAATTCTGAAGGGTTCGATAATTTTGATGAGACATTTTCTTGGTAAACTTTAGAAAGATGTAATATTAACTCATTGCGTCCTTGTATTTAGTAATTTGTTCGAAGTAATCTAACGAAAAAATACCATTTCATCATCACATTTTAATTCCTACAAAGTAGCTGTCGATCAGTAAAACAAATGGATTTCATTTGCTTAGTGCACTTTCACAGACTTCGTAACTATAGTAATTTCTTTCATATAATCGTAATTGGGTTGTGAATTCAGCTAATACGTTTAGCACAGACAAATAAAAAATGTTTTAATTCGTTGCATGAACCAAGAACAGATATACAGACTGGATATCAAGTCATACAATTTTCAAAGTACCGTATTCTAATTTACAGGCAAGTGCTGGACGCTTAAGTTTGACTCGTATTCAAAGGAATGATCTATCTCGCAACGAACAGTTTCAGGTAAATTAGATTTTTGTAATAGTTTAGCTTCAAGTAACCCTTCATTAATAACTATCACCATCGTTTAATTGTTGCAGGTAACAATGCTTTTAAACGATTTCGATCATCCCATAAAATTCAAGTCTGCCCTAGGACTCTTTGCGATAAACAGAAAAACATTTTCAACTGTATGTACGTTTTTTCTTTAGCTGATTATTGTTTGCTTCCAAATAATTCCTTACGGTTCTCTTTTCATTTCCTTACAGATCGTCAGTACTATGATAACTTACCTCATTGTATTGTCACAAATGAGAAATGATGGGATTGGAAATGACCGTGGTTTTAATGAAAACGCAATGATAAACACAACCTTTGCCGAAGTATAACATCACCTAACTCAGCATTTTAAACCTTTAATGCATCAATTACAGCGCATTCACTTTACACTGGGACTTTGCCTGCAATATCCTTGCAATGTGGTGACTTGAAAGTTACCAGTAACTGTTTAAAAGAAGATTACAGTTGCAAACATTCTTTGTTAGAAATTATCATGTCAGTTGGTTCTTAATTTAATGTTCTGACAATCACCTGACAAGAAAATATGTTTGGACGCTTTCATTTTGCGGGTTGATTTTGTTAACACAAATGACTTTACTGCGTCAAGTTTTCGCCTGTTTAAAAATATGTCTGTGGCGTGTGCGTTTCGAAACTGTGAAGTTTGTGTTTTTCAGAAGTGGTTTTGTTTTCAAGCATTTTAACAGTACATTAATTTACGAGTAAATTCCTTGAATAGTGATTAGTACTGTACTGAGCTGGTATCAGAATAATTTTGATCTTTGAAAGTCAGTATCATCAAAACCACTTGCCCCATTTTTTTGGTCTACAAACTTAAATTCACAATTAAAGCGTAGAATACACGTAAAACATTTCAAATGAATCAAAATATGGATTTACAAGTTTCATTGGGATACAGCTGAATACAAGCAGACATACACCGGCACAGGAAAAAAAGAGCCTTTGCATTGCTTCACACCACACATCACTAAAATGACATGACGTGACATAGCTGAATTGATAAAATATGGTGACAATTGCTGGTAATGCGTCTTGTTGGTGCACTGTAGTTCAAGATACGGAAAATAGGAATGAATGCTCGGGGCCAGTGCGATGCGAATTAGGACTATTGGCAGTAGCGGAACAAGTGCGTTTAAGGCCCCGGAGCAAGAAACACACAATCGTCCATTCTACTGAGTTACTCTATACTATACTATACTATACTATACTATACTATACTATATTCAACTGTCTAAATAAGCTTTATACGCTATATTCAGCTGTTCATTATGAGGTACAAAGGCACGAAGTCTTACAACTTGTATGAGTTAGCAATTTGACTATTTTTATTTACAATATATATACAGTTACAATAACTTAAAACTAGAAATTACTATGTTGTTATATTACTATTATTACTTCATTCATGTTAATTATACCAATGTTTTCTATGTAATTTTAATTCACATTTCGATCTCCTTTTCCATCTGGTTAAAATTTTTCAAATTTCTTAGATTTACTGGTATTTTGTTCATGTTACTTGGTACCATGTATGAATTCCCTCTTTTACGATACGAGTTTCCCCACATCAGTTCGATGATCCACTTGTTGTTACCTCTTACAGATATCTCTTCTCCTTTTTAGTTATAAATTTAACCAGTTTTATCAGTTATCATTTAACCAGTTCTTGGTTGAATAATAATAATAATAATAATAATAATAATAATAACAGTATTTATTCAGAGTATGTAAACAAAATTGTAAACAACCAAGGCACGAAGCAAAACAATGCTTGTATGTGCTCTGAAGAGTAAACAGAATCGAAAAAATACAATATTAACATACAATATTAATTCATACAATAAACAGCATTCATTAGTTAGCTTGAAAAGACTTGCACATAATGCATTAGCCTACAAATTTTATATTTATTACAATGTTGCAGTTCTGGAAGCGGAGACCAAGTTATCAACAAACATGGAGTGTGGTATTGAGATATTACGATCTAGCCCGTTTATTGCTACAGCAACAAAATCCTTAGGTACCTCTGGTCTGCTGCAGGTAAACGAAAAAGGCTTGCATCAACCTGCACATAATAAAAGCGCTTAGACAAAAAGGCCTCCACGAAAGGCGGCAATCTAACCCGCAGGTCATATCCATACAGATTCCTGAAAATTCTATACTGTCAGGTGGTATCATAAGCTTTTTCTGGATTAAACAATACAGCAACTTACAGAAAGCACACGGATGTCTGACTCTAGCTAGAAAAACACAATCCGTAAATTACTATTACAAATAACTGGTAATTTGTTGCCAGTTCTTTGTATTGAAGTGTCAAAACGGGTTGATACTAAGGAAAAGATACTTGCTAAATCGTGCCCTCAGGACGTTCATGTACTGTCATGTATAAATAAAAGCCGCCCATGGCCTTCAAATCTGACTGGTGATTGAAAAGTAAAATAACTAACATTTTAAAGAATGAAGTGATTCAGAGTAGCGTAAGCGGTACAGGCAGGATTCACTATGTGCAACTAAGAACAAACTAGTGGTTTCCACCTCCAGACTAGTCCTGTGTTAACCGTCGGTTCAGGCAGCTTAAAAAGACTACAAGCTGATTGATTAAAGGATTTGAAGGATCATTACCGGGTATTAAAATGGTAAGAAAAATTGCTTCCAATTTTAAGAAGCATGCTGCGATACGAGGCTTGGAATTCGGGAGACTCATATTTATGAAGTCTGGCAAGCACTTTGTAATGCTGGTAAATACGAAAAAAAAACAGACTACAACGTAGGCTAACTATCTTAGTGATGGGCAAATTATCGATAAATAATTCTAAAAAAATGTATGTGACTAGGCAAAATACAAACACTCGCATATGCTTAATTACAGCAGTTTAACTGTTCCATTTTCTACACTTTGAAATTTTCTACCATTAAAATCGACATCCCACCGTGGTTAAAGAGAGTAGGACGCCAATACTACACTTAAAGGATAAGCTGGAAGAAGGTTTCACCTTGAACAGGCATTAATTGTACTGTTTCTACAAAACCTTTTTTTACTTTTTTTTAAGTGAGCATCGTATTTTAAGTGTTTTCCAAAGTACGCTGCAAAAATGTACTTTCTTGGCACCACGGAAATGTCGTGATATAAACCAATGAGTCTTACCACAGGTATAAGCAAGTAGTTTTTATTTTTTTTTTCAGTTTAAATCCTCTATAACTATCGGCTTCAATTTCATTGCATTTGCATAGTTTGCACAGCATTTCTATAGGTAAAAGGGTAATTTACCTGGTTACTGATGTCTTCAGCTGCCATAATAACTGCATACATTCTTAAAATCGTCATTATTACACACACTAAGACGAATCGTCCAGAATAGTATTTCTGTTGTAGCCTACCAAACGGCAAAAAAGCTTAACATTTTACATAGGGATAAGCAGAGGTAAATGCCATGCAAAGCTTGTTGAGCACTTATAATTGCTGCAAAAGTTTTTTGAATTGCTGATGATGGTTCGACTAGTTGTTTGTAGCGAAGTCGAATTCCGTGTAAAGGTTTAACAATCGGAGTTGATGATGAGGAAAGTGTTTGTTTCAGAAGTATGCTCAATCTTGTAAAACACTCTACGCAGAAGATGGCATCATAAATGAACAAAGCAACAGAGTAAAACTCGCTCGCTGTAAACAACACCAGATACAAAGGTAAACACATCTTTCGATTTTTATGGGTGAAACTATCCGATAAGTAATCCACACCAGTGACACTGCAACACTGACGATGAAATGAGGGAGGAAAATATGTAGGTGAAGAAGTCGTTTTATGCGTTTTTTGTCAATCAAACAAAGAATGTGCGGAAATCGGTGTTCATTAACGTAGCAATATGTGTATACGAATGCAGAAAACAGGAACCACAAAACATTACTTGCGGCCTGAATAATGAATTCAAATGTATATTTTTCTGTGAACTTCAGTGATAGGGCCCCAGTTATTATCATCAAACAGGTGAAAACAGTTTTATAAATCCAAGCAAAGAGCCTGATGATACAAAGTCGCTTCTGGTTAAAGGATAAAGCCTAAAATCACGCGAACAAAGACCAAAAACACCCCCAATAGTAGTAATTGGTCGGGTAATTTGGTAACTGACTGAACAAGCAGGATTGCTGAGAATGGCACATGGTCTGGATTTTACAAATAGCATGCTATACATTGTGAGGAAAAATCGCTAAACAAACTCGCATCTTGAAAATTTTCAAGCCTATCTATACTTGCTTGCAGAAAGATCTAATATTGTAAACAGGTGTATAATCGCTTTGAATATTTATTATCTCGTAGCTTCAGTTCTATTCAAGAGACACCATATTGTGCGGCTGTTTTGGGTAGTATCAGCCTTTGCAGTTTGATGGAAATCGATTGTTTCCCACAAAAAAGCTAATCAATTACCTTGAAAGAAACACAAAATCTACATTGTAGTTGATTGATGACAGGCAATTTTATAAATTACCTTGAACACCACTTCGACGATTAGCATACGTTTGTTCAAGAAAATATTGTCAATATTACTCATACTAGAAATTATTTAGCAATAGAATATTTCAGAAAAAAAACATTTGATTGTGACATTTAAAGCATAGGAAAATTAATGAGGCTAAGACGCACGTATGTGGACGGAAACAAACAATACATGAACACTTCCTTTTTTTTTATTGTTAAAATTGATTTATCTGATTGACTTTGGGCCCAGGTTCCCTTGAATAAATTTAACTTCAAATTCTAATTGATTCCTTTCTAGATTAGGATGAAGATACGAGTGTGAGTGCAAAATACCATCCATAAATATTCCGTTTAAGAATGAAGCCCATAATTCACAAATTTTGGTAGGTATAAGAATATAATGAGTATCTCCCACTTACTACTATGAAGGAAGGTAGGGGAGATGTGGTATAATCAAACTAGCGGGATACAACCACGTGATTAAACCAGTTTGCTTCGGCATTGGTGTTTCGTTATTATTACTGACCCACTGATTCACCAAATTAAACGTATTGTGACAAGTAGCAGCTTCGTGGTTCCGTAAATGTCCGAAGATTAACGAAAGTGACATCATTCCCTAACACGAGTGTAACTAGTGTTAGCAAACATTTTGTTCTAAGTGATTTGTGTGTTGTTAATATTTGTGATTTGTTTGTTGTTGACGAGTGAGTCTTCGATCTGTATAAATATTGAAGCTGAAAGATAAAACATTCACCAAAATGTTTTGCTCTTTCACTGTGCCAGATGGATAGGATGGCTGCCTATTTTTCAAATGACAAAATATTAGTTTGTCTTCAAAATGCAATGGATCTTGGGGTTCATCTGACATCAAACTTGAAGTTCTCTTCTCGTTTATTGTGATTACAGCCATGGCAAAGCGTGTTAGCAACGTGATCTAGTGCTGCTTCTTATCTAGCGATCATTCTACCTTAATTCGTGCCGTTGTGGTGTACATAAGGCCAATTGTTGAATAAGCGAGTCAAGTCTGGTCTGCACATCTGATTAAGGATATTACTTTGTTGGAATATTTCAGCGATCTTTTACCAAGCATCTTCCTGGTCTTAAAGTTATACCCTACAAACAGCGACTGACCATTCTGGGTCCTGAATCGCTTGAACTGAGACGTTTCAAAGCGGACCTTTGCCTGACTTTCGCAATACTCGTGATTTTATCGACTTTTGATGCAAACAAGTTGTTTTCGGTCAGAGGAAACAGCCACACTAGGGACCATTATTTGAAACTAACTACTGGGGAGGTAAGGCGTGACTGCACAAACTGTTTCTTTTCTAATCGTTTCGTCAGACATGGGAATGAATTGCTATCCGAGTTAGTAGCATCGCCGAGCCTTAAAAACTTTAGGGCCAGGCTGAAAAAGGTTAACTTGCCCAAATTTCTTAGATGGTGTTAGATGTTATTGTATAATTCTTGTATCCATATGACCCTGCGCACCATGCTTAGCTCTTATATGTTTTTGTTTCTTTCCCTTTGGGTGCAGGTGTCAGCGGATGATTAACAATTGCCTTCCTTTTTTTTTTCTTTTGCCGAATTTCTACAATAAATTTCTTATTCTATTCTATTTGGCAGATCCGGTGTGATCTTTTCAGTTTAAGTCGAACATTGTGGTGGTTTTGCGGAAAGAAAACAAAGTTTTCTATGTAATATAAATATAAATATTAAAACATTTCCTTACAGTTTCAAATGAACCTTCCCGCCTTTTTATGTTATTCAACATGTCGTGTTTGTCCCAGCAAAATATTTGATGGGGCAGTTGCCTCAGCTATCCTTGCCATTCTGGTAGCCACTTCAGCCCTGTTTGCATTATCATTAAGAAATAATGGAAAGATTTTTAATTTAACAGAAGTTTGAACAACTGTATACCATTTTTCTCCATTTCATACTATTTGATAACGGATATAGAAACTTTAAGACATGAAAGGGTGGAAATACCTTAGATAATGCTACGGTACTAAACAGTTATTGAACTGTTGTTTTGAGTTACTGTTTTATCTCTGCGTGCTTGTAATGATAAGTTACTGATCCTTTCTCTATGTTGTGGTATAAACGTTGGTAACTAGCATATATCCAAGTGGTGACGGGCCTCAGGTAGTTATTAGCGATCGATTAAGGCAGCAGTCATGCTCAGAATGAAACTAAATGCTTTATAGCAACAACCCATAAGGAATAGTTTACACCGTAAAGTCTTCACATGCAGAAATTTATTTGAAACAAAAATAAAAATTTGTTTACTACTCATTGTATTGTCCTGCTGTTGTTAATTAAGTAAATGGAAGAAATATCCACACTTATTCATTCTCTATAAGAAATATCCGATCTAATATACCGGTCTGGACTAGCCATGGTGGTCTCCTAGAAATATTAATAATTTATTTTGATCGATGTGCTTACATTTTAATGGAAACAGCGTTTCGCACGCGTCTTCTTATTGAATAGTGTATTGATTATACTGGTTAAGTCTGAATCAGGAAGACGCCATAAGGCAGATCAACAAGGAGGTTTCACAGGTAAGTTCCAGATATCATGAGGAGAATGTGTGTATGTTTCCTAGAATTTATATTTAAGTACTTAAACTTTAATTGTTTACGAATTAATAAAAGTTTGACAGCAATTATTATTAATGTTATGAAAAGAGCTGATAAGGAGAAATCTTTATTAACAAGATTCGTGTCAACCAGTGTAAATGTTTGAAGGTAAAATATGGTGAAATGTATCACTGTTTAAGGTAAATATTAATATAAGTAGGACATATGTCGGTAGTTGTCCAACAAAAAAAATGGCTACTACTGTCATATATCCTACTTATATTAATATTTACCTTAAACAGTGATACATTTCACCATATTTTTTCTTCAAACATTTACACTGGTTGACACGAATATTGTTATTGACTAACAAAAAATTGACACAAACTTGACGCAAAATTGACACTAAATTGACACTAAATTGACGAAAAAAAACTGCTATTTAATGATGGAGTATCAAAGCTACAAGAACGTGCTTGTTTGTTACTTCTGGATTTAGAATTATTTTAATTGGAGTTTGAAGGTGGTTAACCATACATGGGTTTGAATTGAATTTTTTTGTTGAAGGGTAGGTATACCCTGATGTCAATGATGTCAACCACCTGCACAAGTGCACCGGCATACGAGTGGAAAAGACCGTAACTAATATAACAAAAAATAGTAAATGATGTTCATCACAACACGATAGGACAACGAAAGCCCCAAGGAGTGCCATTAAAATCAGGTAGAAAGAAAAGGGAAAAAATATTTTTATATATTGAATTGTTGTATGAATAATAATTAATTTGACCCGTACGAGCCCGAAGTTCAAGGCCGAACTTGCGTGTGCCTGCTACACATATATTTCTACAAAGCCAAAGTGCTTTTACTATACAAAATGTCTATATAATTAAAATTTCTAAAGTTGATATTATCAAAACTATTCTACATACAAGTTTAAAAGGGTAATTTTCTTTTGTAAAAATTCAATGTTCTGTCACTGAAAATACGACTTATACAAGCACAAAAAGTTAAAATTGTCCCTAAAATCTAAGTCAATGTACATGTTTGATGAAAAAAGAAAGTCGTACTAATATAGATATATTTTTTAATTATGTTTTTAAGTTGTTTGGGATTTGGTTGACTTCGGACAGAATATAATACATCTTTCATTATATTACTTCTTCACTTATGAATATTTATTAGTAATGTATTTATTAGTCCTATATTTTTATGTAACGATTTTTAAACCCGTCATAAAAATAATTATTTAAAATTACGCTGTATTTTCTTAATGGTTAAAATGTTGCGTTTAATAATATTTGTTTAGTGTTTAGCTGAGCTGTGGAGTTTTAATTTCAAAAAAAAAAACTTTACTGGTAATCGTGGTCTAGTGGCTTGAGCTTACGTGATTTCTCAATGATGAAAAAAGTTCCTAGCAGTCTATGCACATCAGGGCAGTTTGAAATACTGCCATTCTCCTTCAGCAGCTATAATATCTACGTAATCTGCCCTTTTCTGGACATTACCGCGGCTCCTTCCGGTAATTTGAGGCTTCGCGGTTTGTATTCCCGGGTTTGCCCCTCCCCTTACTAGACTTCTCTCTACTTAAAAAAAACAAAAACATAAACATCTATTAAGGTTCAAAACTCAGCCAATTCACCTACACGAGCATTAGTTTGCTTAGCTTTACTTAAGGTCCAGGAAATTTCTTTTAATTTTTAAAAATATTTCTTTTGGGATTTCTATAATATCTTTCAAGTAAAGCTCTTTCTTCCATAAAATTGTATATTTCCAACCTGTATGTGATGTAACAGGAAACTCGGGTGACATATAACATTAACTTATTTTTTTTTTATTTAATATATTTCTTAACTGGTAGGCCTATAGGTTTGACATGATCAGTCTAAGTTTTTTTTAATAATACTTTTAATTTGCTGATAATGTTTCCTACAGGAAACAGGCAACACGGGTGTAAATACCTCGCAACTTTGACAGAACCAAACGTTTTGAACGTTTAGGTCAGTTGTTTAGCACACAGTTTTTGCGTAATAGTTTAGGAGGTTTCGCAGGAGGGAATTTAGTCAGCATATGAATCATTTTGTTTTACTTAAAAAAAATAACATTTTAATACAACTTGTCAAAATCGGTTTATAAACTCAATTTCATAACATAAGCATCATAGTTTATGGAAAAGAGAACAACATTAGCAGCATTAACAAAACAATTATTGACCTTCCAACTATAGTCTATATTTCCTGTTTCTCCTTGTAACTAATGCAACCACTAGTGTGCTATCAATATAATACGGATTTAAAAAAAAATATATTTTCCTGCAGTATAATACCAAACTAGACATAAAAAGCAAAGGCATTTTCCTGCAGTATAATGCCAAACTTCAAATTTTGTTATGTTATTCCATGTGTCGTTTTTATTCCCCTATAAGATAAACGGTGTGACAGTTGCCCCTGTCTCCACCCCTTTCTGTTAGCTACAATGACCCTGTTTCCTTCATCATTAAGAAATATTGGAATTATTTATAGTTTAATTGAAGTTTGTGCAACCCATACCATTTTTTACCATTTAATACAGCTTAATTAAGGACAATTATGAAAACCTTAAGACTTGACAGGATGGAAATACCTTAGATACACGCTATGCTGTGACAAAAATATTGTAGGCCTACTGCTGTTTCTATTGATTAGTTTTGTCTCTGCTTGCTTGTTACCAATCCGTTCTCAGTGTTGTGTTGGAAACGTTGGTGACTCCCTTGTAACCATGTGGTGGTGGGTCTTCGGTAGTTATTAGTAAATCGATTAAGTTGGGAGTCACGCTCTAAATGTAACTAAACGTTTCATAGCAACAACCGATAATCAATAGTTTATTGCGTTTTATCTTTACGTGTCGAATTTATGTGAAAATTAAAGAAATTGTATGTATTACTCATTATATTGTCCTGCTGCTATTAACTAAGTTAATAGCAGCAGGACAATATAATGAGTAATAAATAAAGTTCCTTTAATTTTCACATAGATTTTCTCATAGATTTTATCATAGAATAGTAAAAATTATTCACACATAGCTTCTGTAATACGAAAACCATATCTAATATGAAGATCTGGTCTACGTTTGGTCTCCACAAGTAAATATTAATAATTCATTGCAATCAATGTGCTTAAAATTGTAATGGTTAATGACGATTAGATGCATCTTCTTTCGAATGGTGTATCTTCTGATGGTTAACTCTGAATCAAGATACGTCACAAAGAAGATCAGAAGAGAGGTTACACAGGTAAGTTCCCGATATCATGAAGACAATGTGGATGTCTTTCTCGAATTTTTAGGTAAACAAACTTAAACTCTATTTGTTTACCAACTATTGGAGCAAAGCGACCGGACCTATCTATGATGGGACTCCAATGCAAAGAAAGAGATCGCTTCACACGACAACTATCTGTTTGATGAAAACGAAAGATTACACAGAAATAGAGTACTACTTAGGGTGGCTCATAAAAAAATAGATCAAATGTTGAATAATAATAACCAAAGAACTGCTTCATGTATAAGCCATTGGGATTCCCGTTACTCCATTATATGTCGTGTGAGGATGCGCTGCTTGAGTGAGCGAAGTGAACAAAAAGCAGCTTATGTTCGCCTCACTGCAAAGGAAGTGATCAGGGTGAAATGGGTGGTTAGGTTTTGAAGGAAGAGAAGTGGCGATGAAGTCAGAATTTAATTGGATGAGGGAATTGCGAAGATGGTGTGGCAGAGAATCCAATGTTATGAAAGAGATCGTATCACACGACAACTATTTGCTTGATAAAAAAAAAGCTTTGTGCTAATTGAGTGAGTGAAACGAACGAAAATCATCGTTTATTAGCCTTACTGTGGTCAAGTGACAAGTGGTCAGTGGGAGTTGGGGTGGTCACGTTTTGAGCGTAGGAATGTGGTCAAGCAGTTGAAGGTTGATAGGGGGACGAGGAACCTGTGGAGATGGTCCAAAACCAAGGAGATTGCGTGGTTATCAGGAGGTACAGCACCTAGTGGGTGGTCCATAGCAAGAAGCCGGTGCAGGGTGGGGAATAATGTAATTGGAGCCTGAAAACTACAGGAAGAAAATGCAGTAGAACGAGGATGTAGTGGATGGGAGAAATAAGGGAGTGGATGGGAAAAGTGTATCAGGGGGATTGCAGGTTATGCTTTTGTTCAAGCCCAGAGAAGGTGCACTGGAAGTGTATCACCACTATACTCACATATTTTTTAGCCACGTAGTTGAAGGTGCCCTAATATAAATAATGATTTGGTGTTACACGTGCAATTTCGAAGTTCAAGACTGACGTTGTGTAGGCTTGCTATACATATTTCTAAAAATCCAAAGTGCTGTTGCTAAAAATAAATTTCTGTATAGTTAAATTCTACAATGTTAATACAGACAAAAATATTCCATATACCAGCTTAAAAAGTTCAATATTTTTTCTAAAAATGCAAACTTCTCTTACAGAAAATACGACTCATACAAGCTTGAAAAGGTATAACTTTCTAAAATCTAATTCAATGTACATTTCTTGACGGGGGAAAAGTAACTCGTCGGAGTCATTAAGACAATTTTTTTTAATATGTTCTTAAGTTTTCTGGGACATGATTGAATTTGGACGAAATAAAATTAATTTTACCTAGCATTCATTTCTTCACGTAGGAAAAACATTTGTAAATTATTTTCCCATAAATAGTCTGATTTTTTGACATAATGATTTTGAAACTCGTTCATAAACGTAATTATTTACACTAATGATGTAATGTATCACAATTCTAATGTTTAAAATGTTGCGCTTAATAAACATTTGTTTAGTGCTTAGCTCTCGAGTTTTAGTTTGAAAAAGAACTTTAACGTTCACCGTGGTCATCGTGACTGAGTGTTGGCAGAGATTAATTAGCCTTGCCGGAAGAAGCTGATCTGATCGTCACTGAAAAGGGGCCACTAGCAATGTCCCTGCCAATCTTTGCTCATCAGGGCAGTGCGAGAGAATGCCACTCTTCTTCAGCAGTTATGGGAGCTAATCTGACCTGTTCTCGATATTATCTCGGCCCACTGCAGTAGTTGGGGCTCTCGGTTTGCTTCAACGGATTTATCAATCTGCTTATTAGACTTCTTTCTGCTTAAAAAAAATCTAGTTCAAAATTGAGAAAGTTCAACTAGACGAGCATTAATTTGCTTTACTTTAGTTGCGGATCCAAGAAATTATTTTAAATGTGTTCTTTTCTGATTTTTGTAGTCATTCAAGTATTTAGCCTGTCAAAAAAACATATATTTCCAACTCGTATCTTATGTAATACGAAACTCAGGAATCATTACAACATTACCTTAATTTTCGTATTTACACATGTATTTATTTATTTATGTAAATTCTCAAGGGAAAAACGAGCAATGTAAATTTTTCATGTTTTGAGATATTAAATATGTAATGTTTGAAATATCAGAGAATTCATACAAAGGTAATAACAATGTTTTCGTATGCTATATGCCTTCTCTAAATTTTTATCCAACTATTTTAAATGAATTACACAAAACAGGCAAATCTTACATTTTCCTCAGTTGTACTTATATCCGGTGTTGCTACCTTTTGCATTGTTGAGTGAATACAATGATCGTTTTCAATTGAGCTCTACGGATATTGATAGTTTTTCCAGTTGATCACTATGAACATTGATCGTTCTTCACATTATTGTAGATTTCCAAACAAGAATTAATAGAACAATGAGCGTTTCTGGATATCGATCCTATTAGATATGTGTAGCGTAAGGTTAAAGTCTCACGATGACAGTTCCACTCATTTTTGGTGAAAATGAACATTGAACGTTCGTCCCTTGAGGTCATCGTCTGTATTATGCACGAACTGAGAATGACAAATCCTCCCAACACCAAATAATCCTAGTTTTGAATGACAGTTGATTTTAGTAAGTGGCCTGGTTAGTTTATGAATTCTGTAAATCCAGAATTGTTGTGCAGCCTGTGAATACTGTTAAGTTGGTTGCCTGTTGGCCTCTTATTGGTAATGCTGGTTGACTGATTGGAAAAGACTACTCAGAGTAGGATGCCATTTCGAAAGGTCTTAAAATTTAAGGGTGACCCCTTTATAATTTTTAGAATTTTACTTTAACCGTTACGAGTGAGAGTAACTAACCGGAAAATGAACTGGTAAAAAAAAATGTCGAGAATGTCAAGAATAAAATTAGACAGGGGATCAAAGAAAAGTGTGGGTATTATTTACGAATCTTGCAGACGGTTAACACTGCATGTTAAGATCCAAAAAAGAACCTCGCCTATATTTAAGTAGCTGGCAAGGTAGGCAGAAGAGAATAATTCTACAACATGGCTTTTGTTGTCTGTTAATGCTTACCAAAACCACGTGGACAGCTCCGCTACCAATAGGAATAGAAATAGGAAAAGACACTGCACGAATCACCCGCTAGCACACACAATCACAAAGAAATAAGTGCCTCGAAACGTGATTTAACTCATTCCAAAGGATGTGGTCAGTGGAGAGTTGGTTGGCCCAGTTTTGGGGGCAGGGAAGCGATGATGAAGTTGGAAGTTGGTAGGAAGTTGATTAAAAGACATCACAATCCAGCATAATGGATATACATAATGAAAAATAGAAGAATGGTGGTTTGTGAAAGCCAATTCATTTGTAATCTTACAATATGGTTAACTATAACAGTGAAATGAATTTAGTTGGTCCCAGCACAGCATACACCTTGTAGTATTTAGCTGTTTGAAAGACTGATGTCCTGATGTATATATTTATGCATAACTATTTTCTGTGTTTACTGAAAAATATCTGTGAGTAAGTGTACCTTATTTGGAAAAAAAATTCTTCAAATGGTTATCAATATGTATACAAATGTCAGGGGCCGTGGCAAAATCGATCACGTCGATGACCTTCAGGAAAATTCAACGGTTAGTGACAAAAAACAAACCCTGGAGAGTTGGGAAAGCTGTACTACAGTTGATTTACCTAAAAGTGAATACATGCATATATATGGAACAGGGGTACGAGAAGTATCAACTAGGAGAAAAAAGAAAACATCAATATAAAATAGCAGTATAGAAAGAAAGTGGTAAGTAAACGTTCACGCTTAGTTATTGCCTGCTG
The DNA here is from genome assembly GCA_023313725.1 of Lithobius niger. Classification (NCBI taxonomy): domain Eukaryota; kingdom Metazoa; phylum Arthropoda; class Chilopoda; order Lithobiomorpha; family Lithobiidae; genus Lithobius; species Lithobius niger. The sequence continues at coordinate 20,094 of JAHWFP010032907.1, forward strand.
TGCCAAGGAATAGGCCCTTGCCAAAGAAATACAGACACACTCCTCCGTTGCCTACGCTGGGTGGCATGCACAACTCATGATTTCAGAATTAAGTGTTCTCTTATTACTACCACCCAAAAAATAGGATCCACCGGGAAGGCTTACTTGTTTCACACACTCTGACTAAACAGGAAAAAATTTGGCAGATGATTTCCACGACTTTAAGGGGAAAGTGGGATGCCCAGCTCCCCAAATCCCTAAATAAAAAAAAAAAAAAAAAAAAACGATTCGAAAAGACTTACCTTCCTTCGTCCAATCTGTTAAGAAACATTTCACGGTTAGTTGTTATGGCACTTTGGGAGTACCAAGAATTGACCTTTCTTCCCAACCACAGTCTAACCCGTCCCCCTAGTGCAACAGTGAAACGTGAAAGAAAAAATTGACAACATGTGACAGATACATTGAATTTGAATTAATTAATCCCATGTTGCATTAGCTACATGTCCCACACTGGGCTAGGTACACGCTATTCGCTTTGCGAGTTTCATGTGCTGTGCTACGGGATACTGAATAACAGACACGTAGGACTCAAACTTTACAAGCATTTCATCAGTCACTGCGTAATCCCGGTTTGGAATCTTTTGTCTTCGGTAAGTTTAACCTCAAATCCTTGACACATTAGAAAAATGGTTAAAACACGGTGAATCAGGCAGGTCGTATGAAGCGCTTTTGACATATGGGATATGTAATTTTATTGTGCTTGATCTTATTGGTTTGACTAGGGTCTTGTGGCATGCAGTATTTACTTTCCTGTAAATGTGTTTAAACTAGGAATAAGTTGATGAAAGCTATCCATAACTAGCCCCTTTACAGTAGTCTAACTGTAAACCCTATTATTATTACTAGCCTCCTCCAACAGTGTCTAATGCACCCAGTACGTCTACCTCGCACATTTAAATAAACGAAGAAACACAGTGGAGCCAACAGTTAAGTACAACAAGTGAGAGCCAATCATTGTTATAACGATTCCTGGTCACTGAATTGGGCCTGCAGTGAAGCAGACCACTATACTTACTCGACACTTTCTATATGAGGAGGGGGGGAATTGATGCTTAATGGCGTGTCGACAGCTAGGTCATTAGCACCAACCTCAGTCACAGTGCAGTGGTCCGGGTTGCCACTGCACCTCACATTACAGAGATATTAAACAAACCCTGAATCTAGATCTTATCATAGATCCGTACCTCCTGCAAAAATTGAAGGAACATACAACTCCCACAGCAAATATCATGAACTTCGCATAAAATGGGACCTGCAGCTGACGGTGCATAAAGCAGCCACCTTATGCAAATGGCATTCAACTAATTCAAATTCAGTCATTCAGCCAAACGTTGGAAAATGTTTCTGAAAAGTTTTTTAAGTTCTGGAATATGGTTTATGTGGCTACTTGTTTTATCGTGTTATTCACTCGGCCATATACGAGCTAACTGTGCAAATATTGTCGTCGATTGGTCAGCGGTTGAAAATTTGGGTAGGAGAGGGAGCAGGTGAGGTGTAAGGTATCTTGCATTACCAAAGTTTGTTCTGATCAGTCAAACTGTGTGCCAAAACAAGTCTTCCTGGATGCCATTATTTTTGTGTGTGTGGGGGGGAAGAGTCGCCAAAGACAATATGCGACGTATGTTATATGAACATCGCATGGCATGCCTATCATGTGAATTTTACACAACACGCTTCCTTTTTTAATAAAATTTGTCTGTACCCCATTGGGAGTCTTCATCTGCCCCATCCGAAATCTAGTTTCTTTGTTGTCGCTTTAAGGTAAACCGACTGCAGTACTCTTCATTGATTATCCCACTGAACACTAGTGAAATGAGAAGAGTGAGGGACAAGGGTTTTAGTGAGGAGCACCACTTTCTGAACAGAAAACGTTTGCGTGTAAGGTTTCTTTTGAAACACCCTTTATAAATAAACTATGGGGTATACGTCCACTGATTCAGTACCTGCAGGTTTGAACTTGCGTGACTGCTTCGAATTACTGGGTAACTGGGCGCATGATTCAAATGTCTTTTATATTGTACATTGCTAATTCTTAATTTTCTTATGTAAATTCAGGGTTTTGATGAGTGGAGCCGTGACTTGTCGTTAGACACACACTAAATCATTAACCGTTGACTGCCACGTCCAGTGCGTTAAATATATCGATGGTTGGATTTACCCCTTTGGGCTATAAATCCAACGTTGGTTTACGAATTTTGAGAGCGTAATTCCGTAATAGGATATGTGCGTCATTGACCGACAGTAAATTAGGATTTATGACTGTAAAGTTTAGAACCTATAAAACTCCTGAGAGTAGTACTGTAAATAATGCTTACGTACTTTTTACCAGATTTGTTTTTCAGATGCTGGTTTAATCCTCGAAATCATTAAAGCATTTCGGATTACAACTTTGCCATGGCTCGTATTAATCCGATACAGATCCCCGATACAAGGGAGACGCTCCCTGAAGATCATTCTCGCTTATTTTCTATCACTAAGGAAATCTGCTGTCCCATCATTTTCTTGGGGCAAATACTAGGGCTGATGTCCTTTGATGTGACATTCTTAGGGAATGAAACAAGAAAGCATTTTTGGAAGCAAAGATTATGTCAACTGTACAAGATAAGTGCAGCTGTTGTAACCTTTTGGAGTTTAATCGAAACAGTTAAAAGAAATCATTTAATACAGACAGCCAATATTTTTGATGGGATTTATTTTTATGTGCGAGACTTCGGAAACTGCCTTATAGTGCTTATTATCTACAGTGTGTGTATGATGAAAGAAAGATATTTTCTTAAGTTGCTAAAATCCTTAGGAATCATCGATGGGCTGCTTGAAGGAAAGATTAAGAAAACACGATTTCTCTTAAAACATGCGTTTTTCCACGGAATCCTGACCATAATTGGGCTAACAACTTGGAGTGCAGTATTTGCAATCAATAGTCGTAATGGAACTGAAGCCATCAAGCTTGTAGCATTTCAATTTTCACTATTACTTAGTGAATTTTATATTGTTCTATTTTTTGTTATCTCAGCCAACTTGTGTGCTCAGGGCTTTTCCTGTTTAAATCACGAACTAAGCGAAGTGACAACTTCAAATGTATTCCGTGGTAAAGACCTCAAGCAACTCCGACTTAACTACGACCAACTGTATCAAATAACACGTTGCATTCAAGAAGCGTTCTCTTGGCTAATTACTGCAGAACTACTGTACAATTCATTTATGTTATGCTTTTTGTGCTATTTTCTACTAACTGTAAACCGCTTACAACCACATAACGTAATCGCTGTTGTTCGAATTGTGATTGCTATGCATCGTATATTTATTTTGAGTGCTGCAGCCGATAATATAAGTAGCCAGGTAAGTATTTTGTTAAACTACAGAAAGGGATACCTGAACTAATTTAGTTTACCTAAACAGTTCGTGAGTTCTTGTTATTGTTCGCTAATTTCCTGATAAACCGATAACACTTAATAACGTGGCCAATTTTCTCAAGTTTATTGATATTTTTAAAATATATTTTGGGGCTGAAAAACTAAGAACAATGTTAATGCTATTGTTAAAAGTTAATATATTATCGAGTCACAAAGAAATAGTCAGTTACGTAGTTCAGTTCTTGAAAAGAACAATGGTGTTGGCATAAAGTCACATGCGTTTTCTGACCATATTCAGTACGGCTGCAAGTGGATGTCATAAACTGGTGCATGCAGCAGAGGTAAGGTGACAAGTACCCTAGACACGCGAGTAATGACGTGTGAGTAATGACGTGTGTTAAAACATTACAGGAAAAATATAGACATAAACATCAAACAACAATAGTTTTCCCGTTCAAGTTTTATGACGTTCACGGAAAATACAGTATTACGTATTATAAAGTGCATGTTTTTTTTTTGCACAAATTTCTTTTGATAAACTCTAACCCTTTGACGTCCAAGGAAGCTTAACCCTTTGACGTTCAAGGAAGCTTAACCCTTTGACGTCCAAGGAAGCCTAATCCTTTTACGCCCAAGGAAGCTTAATCCTTTTACGTCCAAGGAAGCTTAACCTTTTGACGTCCAAGGAAGCTTAACCCTTTTATGTCCAAGGAAGCTTAACCCTTTTACGTCCTATGAAGCTTAGCCCTTTAACGTCCAAGTAAGCTTAACCCTTTTATGTCCAAGGAAGCTTAACCCTTTTACGTCCTATGAAGCTTAGCCCTTTTACGTCCAAGGAAGCTTAACCCTTTTATGTCCAAGGAAGCTTAACCCTTT
>JAHWFP010032918.1:0-26855 GCA_023313725.1 Lithobius niger
CGAGTTGTGAATTTTAGCGAACTTGGTAGTGTTATTTTATAACGGATCGATCTTTTCACAGTATGAATTGCAGCGATGTTTTTCGAATGTATATTTTCGTCGGCTATAAAACCAGACTAATTTCAACACCTCCAGAACTTCCGAACTTTCCCACTCTTAGATCCTTGGATAGCTTTTTACCTGGCCAGTTCCACGGCCAAACTGCTAAATATTTCCTGACTAAATTTTTTGAAAATCCTATAGAGACCAATCCAATTTTTGGGCTTCTGTAAGACTTGAAAACTGGAGAAATGACTATGGAGCATAAACCCGTAAAAATTTTCGAGAAAGATATAGCAGTTTAAAATCAGCAATATCCCGGACGATGTGGGCTTGGGGGTTTGCTGGTTTTTAAGGATTTGAAAGAAACTTCCTGCTCCCCGGATGTCAAGGCAACGTACACTGCTCTGTTGAAAAATGCTCACGCCATCTAACAAACCAACGATCCTTGTACTAAAAAAAAGGCCCAATTTTTACAGGGTCAAAATTGGTTTCTATAGCCTTATCGAAAAATGTATACGACCTGTACATTTTTGCAGAGTTCCTGCAATGCTTTTCTCTCTCTGAAGGTTTTTTTGCCTGTCGTGATACGGCCAGCTGCGCAAATAAAAGCTTCCAGCACAGGCCGACTGCCATCTTTTTTCCTCTCGATATGTCATGGTAGTGACTCACACACGTAGTATACATTTTTGATACGGCAATAGAAACCAACTTTGACCCCGGAAAATTGAACTTTCTAATTGCCGGCACGAAAATATCTACTACCTGTAAATTTTTGCATTTACAGTAGACCTCGTCAATCTATGGTGGTGGGCACCACATGATGGGTTACCCTGGGTTGCGAGCTGGCTACCTTAAAAAGTTAAACTTTTCACTTTATAAACAGAAACAGTCAGATTGGATTAACAGTCTTCTGGAGGTCTTCGTTTCTGTTGTGGAGTGCTTAAGGGGGTTGGACAACACGTCTGGTTGTTACTATGGGTCCGGGACGGTGTAGCCCTTTTTCATGCCTTGACATATACTTGAAGCAGTGGCATGTGATGACAGTCTGACTCTCTAGGATGAGGATGGAGGATTTCCGAGATGGAGAATTGGCTGTGAAATGCCTATGATGCGGAGATTGTTCTGAGTTCGTGCGCTGTGACTGTGATGTTGTTATCTGCGCAGTTGTTGTTGTGGTCCTCATGAGTTTTTTTGGATGGCCGTCTTGATCCAATTAGTGATCCTTGCTGCTGAGGCAATATTGACTTCTTTTGCCTTCCATTGACTTCCATGTGGCCCCAGATGGATAAATTTAAAAAGAAAAAAAATGTCACGAAGACACATCCAGCAGCAGCAATGAGTTCCAGATGGTAGTCTCCCTTACAGAAAAATTTGGTGACAAACAGACCTAATTTAGGTCCCAAAGTGGTCACAAGGGCCCAATATGATCCCAAACGGGCCACGGCAGTCCCCAGTAACCAAGTTTTACAAAAGTTTGATTTGCATTGGCCCTGGTTTGACCCCTTGTTGATCCCAAATCGTGACCTGCATTTGTAGATTAATTCCAACAGGCCCCAAGATGGTCACAATTTGGGGCCTACAATTTTTAGGCCCTGGGTAGGGCCCAAATTGGTCACAAATTGTGATTTAACTAACTTGGCCCCAGTTTGACCCCACTTGGTCACAATTGGTGACTTAAGAATACTCAGGCTTGGTCACAAGACCAACCCCCCCCCCCCCCCCCCCCACTTGGCCATGGTTTACGGTTTTAACACCTTGATCCCATGTTTGACCAATTTGTCCAATTGGTCACAATTGTGGCTTAAGAACACTACAAATTGGTCACACAAGGCCCTAATTGGTCACGGTTTTGGACATGACCTACTTGGCCCCAGTTACAACTTTATTACAAAAAGTGGGGTCCTATTTTCAAATTTTATTTTTTTAATAAAAAACTTAGCAAGTCAGTATGCCGCACATTTATTCTTTTACTCTGGGATCCGGATAACAACAACAAAATTCTGAACTGTGGAACGCCACTGAATTTATTACACCAAAACAAAGTTAACAATTTTCAAAAATTTCGAAAATAGAAACATTTTTTTTTTATTATTCAGAATAGGGTTTTGGATCCAGAAAATTGGGCTGTATTATAACTTTTTTGGAGGCTTGGCCACTCTGCAAACCTATGCAAAAATCCGCCATGTAACTGTTTGTGATAAGGTCTTTTGAACTCAAAGCCTGCAGCAAACTAAATGCCACTATGAGCACTACCAAAATGGTCAAAAATTGGGGCCAACAGCTAAGTTACAAGGCCTTAATTTGGTCTCGTGTGTTTCATAAAAAGCACAACTGTGAACCTAGTGGGGCCAACAAAATTGGTCCCAAAAAGGCCCCAGTTTGATCCCACCCGTGACCAAATTTTTCTGTAAGTGCTGTTTCATGCATTGTCAGGTTCCCGAAGAAGTGGCCTGTGAAGACGGAATGACTCCGTCAGGATGTGGCACTTAGCTGTGGCAGATCACAGAAGTTGATAGTGCCCTTGATTCTTGAGCTGTGACCCGTGTCTTGTCAGTGTCGTCGATATTTCCGGGTTACTCAGAGATGTGGGATGTTGGTCTTGAAGGAGCATTAGCTTCAACGTGAATGAAGACTGTGCATCAGGCTGTGATAAAGAATCCCAAATGGTGTAGTCCAACGACTTCATAAGCTAGTGAGGTTGACAAAGTTGGCAAAGTCTCGCAGCGAATGACGGCAGTCCAGAGGAGCTGTGGTGTTCTGGCGAAGTTCTGATGGCTGGCTTGTCCTAAAGAGTTTCAAATGGCCAGCAGCGAAGGACAACTGTTTGAAGGAGTTGTCGACTTGGTCAATAAGATCGGGGTTGGCAACAGGTGTCGGTGGCAGCTGTTGTGTTATTGAAAGGTGACACTTCGTTGTGCTGTTGTTGTAATGGTGAGACCATGATGTCTGGAACCGCTCGACGAGGGCTTGTCACATAGGACAGTGGTCTTGAGGCAGAGATTTGTGTTGGGTGCCTGATTGTGTTGTCAAAATTAGTCGACATGAACAGAGCCACAAATTGACTGGAGCTCAGCATCTGCTTAAGGATGGCTACAAGCGGGTTGAAGAGGCAGAGCTGCTATTTGACAAGGGGCAATGTCTTGGACTTACTGGTGAAATCGTGTTGGTGGGTTGACAAGCGCCGTGATGAAAGACTTCTTGCGGTAAGGGCTTCGGATGGACCTAGAAGCCAACCTTGCTGCCACCGTTGATTGGTTTTAGGTGAATTACATTCCAGTGCTTCCCTTTTGGTCTGGCATTTCCACTAATGAAAACGTCTTGTCGAGACGTTCAAAAAAGGTGTAATGAAATATATTTTACTGAAAGCTTGCAGGAGCTTTATTTGGTTGAAACATTCAGGCTTCTTTCGATTGGAAGCTAGGGGCTTCTTTGGGGGAAAGAGGGAGGCTTGTTTCGGGTGAAGCCTTTGGATGGACCCACAAGTTGACCTTGTCGTCTTTTAGTGAAAGCCTGGAGGAGCTTCTTTCAGACAAAACCTTGGGGCTTCTTTCGGATGAAAGCTGGAGGCTTTTGTCAGTCGAGTCAGAAGCTTCTTTCAGCCGAGAGCTCGAGGTTTCATCCGGTTAGTTAATAAAAGTTGAAGCCACAGTGAGGCACCGGTTGAGCAGCAGATGATGAGCGGCAACTTTGTTGTTGTCTTTCTTTCATTGCAATAAGCACGGGGGAGGTTTCTGCTGTTGGATGATAAACAGCTACTTCTTTGTAGCTGGATGGTGTCAAATGGCAAAGGCTACAGTTGGAGTTGACAGCATCATTCGGGAAGGTGCAGACAGTGATGGATGAGGTACAGAAGGTAGTGATGGGTGAAGCTTGGCAGAGCTGCTAGTGAAGACCGATGAAGGACAAAATGCAACGAAAGGCAAAGCATGAAGAACAGCAACATTGGCTGGTGAGGGACAGCCGACAAAGACAATGAAGGTCCAAAGGGGATGCCACGATGAGCAGCGGGAGACAGCAGGTAGCGGCAGATAAAGAATCACAGGCTGTCAGCAGAGGTACTCCGAAGGAACAGCAATGATGCTCGGCGAGGAACAGACAATAGCAAAGGACGTAGGTCCGAAGGGGCTGCGATGAAAGTCGGTGAGGGACAGCAGGCAACGAAAGACGAAGGTGTGAAGGAGCTGCGATGATTGCCGGTGAGGGACAGCAGGCAGCAAAGGGGCGAAGATATGATAGAGCTATGATGATGGTTAGCAAGGGACAGCAGGCAATAAAGGACGAAGGTCCGAAGGAGCTGCGATGATGCTAGGCGAGGGACAGCGAAGGACGAAGGTCTGAAGGAGCTGTGACGATTGTCGACGAGGGACAGCAGGCAGCAAAGGATGAAGGTTCCATGGAGCTGCGATGATGCTCAGCGAGGGACAGCGAAGGACGAAGGTGCGAAGGAGCTGCAATGATGGCCAGTGAGGACAGCAGGCAGAGAAGGATGAAGGTCCGAAGTAGCTACGATGATAGTCGGTGAGGGACAACAGGCAGAGAACTGCAAAGGTCCGATAGCGTTGCAATGATGGTCGGCGAGGGACAGCAGACAGCGAAGGACGAAGTTCCAAAGCAGCTGTGATGATGGTCGGTGAGGGGCAGAGGCCAGATGTGGATGAAAATTAGTTGGACTGCAAACAAAGGATGGAGAAGGACATTCAGCATTGAAGGCAGCTGTTGTCAAGAGGTGTGATTGAGGCTGCGAGAAGCAGCAGGTCGAGAAGGATGCAAGACAGATAGAGCTGCAACAATGGTGGGCAAGGGGCAGTAGGCTTCAATAGAAGAGGGTTAGCAGCAGCCAGTGTCTGGTGATGAGTGGCTGAACAGCAGAAGCGATGTGTGGCGCTCCGACAAATAGTGACAAATATGGCGAGGTGCAACAGGCTGTGACAGGCTTGAATTGGCGGCACTGCAAATCACGATCGGTGGGTTGGCAGAGCTGCGAATCATGGTCTTGAGGGGCTCATATTATGGTTGGTGACAAGAGGCCTAAATGGTAGCAACGATGGTTGGCGCTCCAGAAAATTTGCGACGTTACTCAGCAAGGTAGCGGGCGGCGGCAGGCAAGGGCTAGCAGGTCAGATTGATGGTTGGTGAATGGCTGCAGACAGTGAGGAGTGAAGGCTTGAAGCTGCAGCTGTGGCTGGTGAAGGACAGCAGGCTTGACGGAGTGGGAGTAAGGGACAGTATGCCTGACGGAATGGGATCGAGGAACAGCAGGCCTGACAGAGCAGATGCAAGACGTTGGCAAAGTCATATTAGCGGAGAAAAGCGGGAGCTGGTTGGTGGGAGGCGGCGCAAGGGGGATTAAATCATGATGCGTGAAATTTTCATGGTGTGGAAATTTAGGTTCTTTTGGGGGAAAGCTTGTTTGGTTTCCGCTTGGAAGGATGAGGCCGAAGCTGGCTTGGAGGATAACGGCGGAAACCAGATGGCGTAGAGCATGGAAATCCAGCCGATTCTTTCAGGTGAGTTCATTCTTCGGAATCATTCAGTCGTAACGCTGATCAAGCCGGTAGAACGTCACTGGTTGTGTGGAAGCTTTCCCAGTCCTTCTGGTGCTATCAAGTGAAGCGAAGGATGATTGAATGCCATCTTGGATTTTTTTGGGCAAAGGATCATCTTTCAGTGAAGAATCTTCTTTCGGGCGAAGGATCTTCTTTCGGGTGAAAGATCTTCTTTTGGGGAAGGAGATCTTCTTCCAAGCAAAGGATCTTCTTTCGAACAAAGGATTGGACAGAGAAAGAGAGAAGCGATCATTATGGACGAGAGCTTAAGGAAAAGAGATGAGAGCTTTTATAGGAGGGCTGCGCATGACGCATGCTCGGTGGGGTTGTGCAGCTGGCCGTATCACGACAGGGAGAAAACCTCAAGAGAAAAAACCATTGCAGGAACTGAATACAAAAATTTACAGGTAGTAGATATTTTCGTGCCGGCAATTAGAAACCCAAGTCTAATCGTGGGAGCAAGTACAACGCGATAGTAGGACCTATTTGGAAGGACATGAGAACGAGCAGAAATGGAGGAGGCAAGATGGTTAAAAAAAAACTGGTCGTGTCGATTACAAGTACTACGACAATCCTAATGACTTGTTGGAAATAAGGATTTTGCGCACAACCACCCAGGCGGGGTACGACGATCATAATTTTAACGAGTTGGAGCAAAGACACGGATCATTGACCGAGGAACTAACCTCGCCTATTGGCGTTTAAGAATAGGTTAAAAAAAATTGAAGAAAAAAGGATGAACAAATGAGATACTGCGTGAGACACGGAGGACTTCTTTCTGACCAATTGACGCATCCGATAATTAAGATCTCGAAAAATAACAGGCGGATGGAGGTCGTGATTTGTGATGTGTGAACCAGAAAATCTTCGTTCATCAAAGCTGGCAAGGGAATCGTAAGTAAGACTGTACCATTTGCTGATGGAATTGCATTTGCCAGGGTACCAGTGGTGTGTGTGGGCCAGGAACAACACTAGAGAAAAGGTAAGCTCGAGAGGATAGGGGAATAAATAAACTGCAAGGAACACAACATCTTGAAATCTAAAGTCCAAAGCTTGGGGAGAAAAATTAGCCACTGCGATAGTTAATCGAATCATGAAAACCAAACTCAAGTTCGAAATGGGAGGGAAAACAAAAACTAAATGGATCAACTCGGAAACGAACTCGTAAACCAATGCGAAAAAAAATTTCCAAGACATAAAGTCCTAGTTCTTAGTCTGCACAACTTGTGGTTTAGTGGAAGTGGTACCTTACTCTCACATAAATAACGGATACAATTTCTTGCTGACTTACATCACCATCATGTCCAAGACTTTTTTGGCGCTTGTCAAACACTATAAAATCAACATATACTCTACGTCTACGTACTCGGAGACGAAAGCGGGCGTGATTGAACATTTTAACCGAACGTTGAAAACTCGGATGTGGAAAATATTCACCAGGTGGCAAATTTGACGCTAGCACAGCTGAAGCCATGAAGCCAAATATTCACCAGGCGGGGCAATTCCAAGTGGATATATATATTATTAAGTAACTTAGTTTCCCAGTACAAAGACACCATTCATTTCACAACGAAACTGAAACCAAGTGATGTTGCAGGCACCTTCCTCTCCTCGCCGGCCATGGGACCGGACCTAGACGTCGCTTCCGGGACGTCCGCCCTCACCAGCAGTCGTCGCTCACACACTCTGGCTACGCTCAGCCCACGATGGTCCACACGTCCCACAGGCAACCAGCAGGAGAGGGAATCCCACACCATGAATCCGAACAATCTCTATCAAGTAAGCCAGAATAAATCGTTGAACAACATCCAGGACTCTTCAGTAATTTGACACGAAAGACGTAGTAATAATGTTGGCCCCGAACTTGGAAAGCAGTAGCCAGCATCATGACAAAAAGCAGCCAGAACGAGGTCCCTAACAGTGACAGTTCGAGACGAAAAGAGGTTGACACAAACTAGTTCTAAACGTTTGATGAAGAAACCTACATTTACTGTGAGAACTCCAGTCAGAATTTTGAAAGTGAAGAAAATTTTTAATAAGGGATATTTGCAGAATTTCATGAACGTAGTCTTCACGATTAGCAAAGTGCAGAATAAGAGTCCCATAACTTATCTCTTAATAGATCACGTTGGCGAGCCCGTACTCGGTGGTTTTTATGAGCAGGAACTTCAAAAGAATCTGGTTCCACTATTTATTTTTAGTTGAAAAAGTGATATGGAAAAAGAGAGGTAAAGACGGTAAAGAAAGTATAATAGCTGGATGGACATCATTAGCAGTTTATCCTCTTCTTAAATTTTTTTCAATGTATAGCTGATAGTATATTTTTCATTAGGTTTGCTTTAGCTTTTTCTTTAAAAAAACATTTATAATAAAACAAAAAGAAAGAAAGATTTTCAAATTCAAAATGGAAAAATCAACCTTTACCTCTATCTACTGCAACGAGGTGTTTTCTTCTCAAAACAGCTGCGGAAGCACCTATGTTCTCACCACTCGTCCCATTATGAAGAATATGCTTGCTTTATAAATAAAACATTTTACCGGAAGTGGCAGGGGGGGTGATCCGCTGACACCGATCCAAAAGTAATTTTTAAGCATGGTTAGATGGGCCGTTTCAAAAAAGTGTGAAGGGGTTCCCGGGATAGCCTAGAACGGAATGAAGCTACAGAAGCGTTAATGGTGTCAAAACTTAGAGTATTCCAAATGTGTAAAACTCTCACAGAAAAAAAATATTTTCTGCAATCCAGTCGAGCCGAGGGTATGGATAATTTCCAGTTAAGTCCCCTGGCATAGCCAATGGTGGGAGCCAAATCAAAAAAAGGTAAAAATATGTCTAGCTGATGGTTGAGTACCTGATAAGTCCGGATGAGGTCGAATTTCATCCTTCGTAGTTTGAGTAGTTCCAGCGCTAAAAGGTCAAGTCGAACTCTGTATGGAGTATCACGGAAGCAAGGGAGCCGCTTGGTGAACCGCCTTTGGACTGCCTCAATTGAGTCAATATCACTAAATAGGAAAGGTGCCCAAACAGGTGTTGCATATTCGAGGATTGGCCGAACAAAAACTTTAAAGCCCACACCTGAATAGTATTATTTCCGATTTGAAACACCTTTTAACAACTGCCAGGTGTCTGAAGGCTGATGAACAAATCTGCTGACAATGGGTGGAGGGCTTAAGATCACCTGTAAACGAGATCCCCAGGTCCTTTACAATGTCACAAGATGGGAGTGTTATATGGTCTAACATGTACTGATTCTTTAAATGACTAGCACCAATATGAAAAGAGTGGCATTTGTTTACAGACAGTGGAAGTTGCCATTTTGACCAAAGGTCAACAGTTTGGATTTGGAATTCGAGATCAGGGGACTTTTCCGAAGAAAGGAGTTCAGCTCCAACCTTCAAATTGTCAGCAAATTTGTACCCATAAGAGTTTAGATTTTCAAGAATGAGCTCATTAAGATAAATTACAAACAGAAGCGGGCCCAGAACAGATCTCTGGGGAACCCCACATGGGACTGCACGCGGTGCAGAGAACGTCTTTTCAATTAGGACACTCTGGGTACGATTACAAAGGAAGGATGTGATCCAATTTTTGAGCTCACCAGAAATACCGCAAACTTTTACCTTTAGTAAAAGCTTTCTGTGAACAACAGATTCAAAGGCCTTTTTAAAGTCGAAGTATATAATGTCAGTAGGAATGCCCAGGTCTAAGGCACCTGACCAACGGTCTAGAACAAGTAAAAGCTGGTGGGGTGATGGTCTCCTTGGCATAAAACCAAACTGGTCATCTCTAATCGCGGAGTGTACCTTAAAGAACTCAATAAGTTAATTATCACGGATTATCGATTCCATAATTTTACAGGCAGTACATGTAAGGGCAATAGGCCTATAGTTGAAGGGTCAAAAGCAGAACCCTTCTTAAAACAGGGATAATATTTGCGTGACTCCAGGCTGTAGGTAACAAGCCCTTAGAAAAGGAGATTGAGAAAATTTTGGTGAGGGGTAAGCAATTTCCAAGATAAGGCTTTTAATGAGGAAGGCTGAGAAGCCGTCTGGGGCAACTTATTTACTCGGATTAAGTCTTCTAACAGCAGCAAAAACACCAGAAGATTAAAAGAGAGGGTAAGAGTCCAGGAGCGTGACCCGTAGGCAAGGCGGGGGTCACCATTTTCAAAAATAAAATTTTCAGCAAAAGCCTCACACAGCGCCTCTGCCTTGCTGGTATTGTCGGTAACAAAATCGGAACCAACCTTTAAGGGGGGTGAAGTAATTCTGCGAGAGTGTTTAAAGAGGGAAGAAAGATTGCCCTAATTACCTTTGCATCACTTTCACAAGACCAAGTCTCCGTAGCCAAAGAAAACTGCTTACGCGCTGTGTTATAAGCACATTTATTTTCTGTGCAAGGTTGTAATTTGACACGTTTCCACAACTTTAGTTTTTTACTGCGCAGCCTGGCAAGGTGGCGAGGAATGCGTGTAGTCGATGAAGTGGGTGAACGGAGCGGGGAGCTGGATTGGGCAATGAGGCCTGACAGGACAGCACTACAAGCCGACCAGGCAGACTCAATATCAGTATGCAAATAAAAAATCAGACGATCCCAATCTACCATGGAGAGTGATGCTTTAAGCAGAGCGATGTTAATTTTTCCCCTTGTGGGACGAGAGGAGTGATCAGTTACCTGATTCGTTACGAGATTGCTAATGCCTATCGCTTCTGGAAGGACTTCGGCACCGACAATACAAGATGCTGGTTGTGGAACAGTTCGACCCACTCCAGTTTATCGTATTGGTATGTTTAGCCTTGCAATCGCTGTTAATCATCTGCCTGGACCAGCTGGGTAATTGCAAGGTGCAGATTTGTTTGGGGGTATAGTGTTTTGTAAGGATGCCGCGACTATTCACTCAGGTTTCTGGTCACGTTACTCATTAGTTCACAATTCAAACAATATACCGATTCTCTTGAACGAAGCTTATAGCAAATTAGGGCGTCTATAGAAACTTTTGCCAACATTGGGAGCGGATGGGTTATTTCGGGCATTCATAATCTTCTTATTCGAGTTAGTAAATATCAACCGTTACGGGCTTCTTCTTACACCTCTCTCCCCCAATGAGCAGTATGTTGACGAATGCACAAAACTTGCACGATAAATGTTTCCTTTAGTCGGTATCAGCCTCAGGGGGTTTAAAATTATGCAGCATCAACCCAGAAGACTATGAAGAATTGGAGGATGCTCGACACCAGTATGCTATCCAACCCTACAAAGCTTTCAAATTGACAAATCGAAAATGCAAATGAATTGTCTATTAATATTATAGGTTATAGCATCGAAGAGGACTTGTTAAAAATTCAAGGGTCCCAACTGGCTAGGTCAACCTTCTCAGGTTGACGGTGTTAGTAATCCACCCAAAACCAAAACTGGTAGAAAAACCCGCCAAGTTTCCAAAAACAATCGGCCTTTGAAAGTGGTGATATCATTCCACCAGGGAAAGGATGCCAAGGTTAATCCTATTAGCCAAGTTAATCGCATATACTAATAGTTCGAAAGTTAAATGAAAACTAGAAGATTACTACTAGCGGTAGTAATCTTCAAGTTTTCATTTAACGTCCTAAGTATCATTCGGTGTGATTAACTTGGCTAATAGGATTAACCTTGGCGGGTTTTTCTACCAGTTTTGGTTTTGGGTGGATATTACAACTTTCATAGACTGTGTGCGTACAAAAGGTTACACCGTCTTATCTTCATCTGTACTTTTTTTTTTTGGAGGAATTTGATATCTATAAATTTTCATATTGATAATTTTCAAATTTACCATTGCCAATTAGCCATTTGATTAGCAAAAATTGACATGGCTTAGTATATTGTACGAGCATTATTCACATGCGTCCGTTTCTTCGATCCAATTTTGGCAGACACTGGCAACAATCGCTGAATTTGTTCGCTTCGCTCACTCAAACAGTGCATGCCCTTTAGTTGTTTTGTTTACCCTTGTACCTTCCCCTTACTTTTTCAAGATTTTGGCAGCATTACGATTTCTTCTCGACATGATGATCTACGATTTTAGTTGCTTGCAGTTGATAGACACATGTAACTTAGGACTGTGAACATACAAAAAGCGAGCGCACCATCTTATGTTTCGCTCTACCTTCCCCTCTTTGGAGACAGTTTATATCTGTAAATAATAGCCATTACATCAGCAAAATTGAGATATTTTTTCGTTGGTTTTCTTCGTTCACATTTAGTCATGCAGAAACCCCCGTTACTAAAACAACAGAACGCGAAGCTTTTTATTTTTGGGTTATTAGCAAAAACCACGCTTGGTCATGGATGCTCGTATTGTTAAGTAACCATCATCTAACTTGCATCCCTTTATTCTTACGCAGTCCACGGCAACATTAATGTTTCCTTATTTTGTCCTTCGTTACAGTTCAGCTTTTAGTTCGTTCAGACTTTTACAATCATCTAAGCACCATTGTTGATTGTTCAAGCTATTGTTGCTTGAAATCTTTGGTTGCAACTTGGAAAAGAAACAAAATTTAAATTCCCTGGTGACGCACTTGTCCAAACCCTCCCACACATTTGTCCTAACCCCTACAACCCCCAAACCAACAAAAGGACCACCCTCACGCATTATTGTGGCATTAGGGACATCGGCGATTTTCTACGTTATCGAGGCACTGATTCAAATGCTAAATATTATTACCGAAATTGATTTGCCAGGTTCAGAATGGAATGGTTGTTATTTAGTCACCGTAAGGAGTGTTTAAAGATAATCCGGGCAATAGCTCAGATTTAAGAAACCTGGTAGAAACTTCCTAGAATTTTGTCAGTTTAATTGAAAAAACCCCTCTGCCCGCATTGTTTACGCCGACTTCGAATGCTTGCTTCGACCCATTCAATCTGCTCAACCCGAAGCTTCCACAAGCTTCTCTACAAAACTTCACCTGCATGCTCCTTGCAGTTTTATACATGTTGTGATAGGACAAGATGGGGAACTTGTTAAGTTGTTAGTCAAGATTATTACTTGGGGGAGGATGCGGTGGATGGATTTTACGAGCGCATGGCGAAAGAGGCCCAAGATTACACCAACCTGCTCGAAAATTAAAAAAAAACCTCTAGTCCTCAAGTAAGTTGAAACACTTGCTTTCAAGCTCGCTAATGTTTGTCACTATTGTGAGAAACACTTCCATCCCTTCGAAGAGAAGTTGTCAAAAAGAGAGTGGAAGGTCAGGGACCACTGCTGTGATATGTAGCAGCTAGTTTTTGCGGTGCATAAGTTGCCCGGGAATGTAGAGACCATTATGAGAAATGGGATAAGACTCCGCATTATCGACAGTTTTAATTTTCTAAAAGCTTCCCTCGATACTCTTGTCAGCAACCAAAAAACAGTATGTACCCGATCCTCGAGACCGCATTGACCTCCGGTTTAAAATCTAAGTGGTTTAACGATGAAACAAGCCTGGAGAGCATTTTGACTCTCTTTACCCGAAAGAGTGATATCCTTACGAACACGTGGCTGACATGTCAGTTTTTGAAAATGAAGACTTACCCTCGAGACAATCGTTTTTTCTTACAATTAAAAGATGAAGAGTTGGTGGACGAAGAATACGTGCGACCATTAAACCCAGGGTTGGCAAGTTTTTGACATGCGACAGGTTTTATCCGGTTTTTACCATGGTTTTAACCGTCATGTCAAAAACCTATGGGTTTTTGACATGTCAAAAACTGTTAAAATACTCCACTGAAGCAAGAAAAAATGTAAATAAATACATAGAGAATTATAAAGATTGGAACTTGTTTACTGGTAAAGAAATTGACAAATTTTCAAATATGTTTCCACTCTAAACAGGTTGCAATCTTAAGCCCTAATGTCAGAGTTTGTTTCTATCTGTAGTAATTAGGTCTAGTCAGTTAAAATAATCACAAGATGTGTGTCGCAGTCTATGTGCTTATGCCCAGCAAAGCCAATACTTAATTTAAATTGAACAAATATGTGACGGTTAAGTCAATCAGCCACTCGATCCACTTTCATTATCTCCACTCATTCCACAGCACAAACCTATGAGCTCCAAGCTATACCTAACAGATTGGGAGTTAAAATGGCAAAGAATCTTAGAAAATTTTTCAGACTGTTTAAGAACCCATTATTATTACATTTAAAACTAAGAGCTTTTGATGTTTTATCTCATGTTAATAAAGAACTAATAAAGAGTTCACTTATTGCCGTGCTACCTAAAACTGATACTACAATTGATAGAATCTGGCAGTTCAATGTTGATTTTTGTGGTTTTCGATACTTTTTGATGGTTTTCGTCACTTTTTGACAGTTTTCGACGGTTTTCGCATGGTTTTCGACATGTCGTGTCAAAAACTGGTTTTCGACGTCAAAAACCCAACCCCGATTTACTCTGATAAAAAAAATGAGAGTGAATAAATTTGCTTCTTACCACAACATTTACCAGATGATGGATGTTCTGTTAGCGAACGTCTTCGAGGATTTCTGGAAATTATGTATTGAAAATAATAAACTGGACCCTTGTTATTACATTTCGACTCCCGGGTTCAGTTGGTCCGCCCTCCTGTGCATGTTTGAGTTGAAGTTAGAATTATTTACTCACGTTGGTAAGCACAACTTGATCATTTCTGGTATTCGCAGCAGCATTTTATTCATAGAGAAGAGGTATGCCAAGGCTAACAACAAATACTAACCAGACTTTGATTTTACCTGCCCTTCCACCTAACTCCTCAATCTCGACATGAATAACCTGCATGGTTTCGAGATGTGTGATCCTTTCCCGTACGGTGGGAAGATTAGAACCTTCGACTTGGACATAGCAGACAACGATGCTGATGTTGGTTACATACTCAAGGTCGATCTCGAATATCCCGCGAGTTGCACAGGTACACAATGATTATCCCCTAGCATGACAAGCTGGATATTGCGGAGGAGTTTGTATCTCCACACTTGAGAAATTTAGCGACAGATTTGAAACGCGATATTAAACCAAACACCAAACTCGCACCGAATCTGTTGCATAAGAAGTATACAGTTCATTACCATACCTTGAAATTCTACCTCCGCCGCAATCTCGTTCTTCGCCATGTACACAGAATCCTTTCATTTGACTAGAAGCTATGGATTAAAAATTATATCGAGTTGAATACTGAGAAACGGCAGCGAGCCACTGTACCCATTGAAAGGGATTATTTTAAACTCTTAAAATATACGGTTTTCAGCAAGACGATGGAGAACAAACAAAAACGACTCAATGTTAAGCTCTGCACTGACGCTAGAACAGCTTTGAAGTACACATCTCAATAGTATGCCGATTCATTTAACACCCACCACGAAAATTTTGTAAAAACTAATTATCGCCCCAGAAGTGTAATGTGTGATCTTCCCACATACTCGGGGTTTTGTATATTAAAACTGTCGAAACCGGCGATGTTTAAATTTCATTGACTTCTTTCCGTATTGACTCAAGAGAAACATTCCATCTACCTTCATAGACTGTCGCACCGCCGATACAACAAGCTGCAGATTACTAGTATTCAACGAGGATTTGTCACCAAAGAGAGAAGAATCTGTGTTCTTCGTGTTGCCTGCTACAGGTAAAATGGGAGGTAAAACATTACCGCTATGTGCTGCGATTGCTTCATCTGACAGAAAAACAATCGGTGCTGAAATATTTTGCTTAAGGCTTCAAGACGTCATTCCAAAAGCGTTTTAGAAACTGAAGCAGGCATTGTTGTTGCAGAGGATTAAGCTGGTACTTCAACTGGGCCTTTTTTTGTTGAGTGGACTTGTGCGAAGAATTTTCTTAATAGATTTTTCATAAAAAAAATTACAGGGGCGGCACTTGGAGCAGGCAGGATGAATGTCTTTTGGGGTTTTCTGGCAGGTACAGGACGGGAAATTGCCGGTACCAAGAAGGGATTGCAGTTTGGCGTCGTCCATGTTGAACGGGCGAAGTGGCGATCTGTCACTTATAAAGCAAAGTGTGTATAGCACAAGTGCCCGAAGTGAAGTGGGAACAATGGCCATTATATTGTATTGATATAAAGAGCGTCGCCAATGCTCCTAGTGGGGGATAAGCTAACGTATCTCAGTGCGATTTAAAATGTTGATTGGGTTTCAATTCGGGAATTTAATCTCTAACAGCCTGTTTATGACTAAATCCATAGCCTCCTTCCTTTTTTCAAGGCATTGCCGGCACGCGCACTGTAGTTACAGCATTACAAATTAAATTTTTAGTAAATTTCCAAATGAGTTAGATCACAACATTCCTTTTTTCTTTAGATTTCCACGTAAACCAAATATTGGAGGATAGTTCCAACCTATGCTGAGAAATAATAGGAATAGCCGTTGGTGTAAAACTACATAACTTCACAAGAAAAAAAGTTCAGTCCAGTAGCATTTATCAGCACAGCAAACTCTTAGGCTATTATGGGTTAAAGCAAAATCGAAGGAATTTTAAACATCTGAAGGTCAGTATTTTGCAGATTGTTAAGAAACTCATGGTGGAATTCCCCAATTTTCCCATGTTTTTCCCCGATTTTACTTTGTTTCAAATTTCACCCAAATTGCATTAACTCTGTATTGCATGGCTGTGTTAAATCAAAACCTTGCACTGCCCTAACTCATACTGGTAGCACAAGCTTCACTAATAATTTTTTCCACCCAAATGCAAAGTGTAAGTCGTTGGTAAGCCGTCAGACTGCAAGTCATTCTAAAGTTTTAAGGTGGTAATATGGATTAAACAAAAGTAGTTCAGTAGCAACAGAAAATGATATAACAAAAGAAAAAAATCTGCTTTTACGTCACATTTTTCAACGAAAAATTGCAAAAATCAGTTAGCGGGGAAGAACTGAAAGTTTCGTTTTACGAAAATATGTAATGACGAAGTAAAAATGGTACCCTTCGAGTTTCATTAAATGCATTCTGACTGTACTATTAAGCTTATTATGCATAATAAATTAGTTGTTTAGTTAATCAGTCATAACATGTTTTCCTTGGTTACCGTATTCTCTATATGTGAAACACTATTTAAAGGTAATAATGTTAGGTAGGACCTAAACCTAAATTAAGTTCTCAACTTAGTTATTACTTAGTTACAACAAACGTAGTTCAGTTATTGTACAACGGAAAAGGATGTAACAAAAGAGAAAATCTGCTTTTACGTCCGATTTATCAACAAAAAATTGTAAAAATCAGTTAGCTGAGAACAATTGAAAGTTACTTTTAACGAAAATATGTAACGACGAATTAAAAATTGAACCCTCGAGTTTCGTTAAATCCGTTCCGACTGTACTATTAAGCTAATTATGCATAATAAATTAGTCGCTTAGTTAGTCAGTCACGACTTGGTTTCCTTAGGCTACTCCTCTATTGGGTCTGCAGTTCAAACAGAAACTGGATAGTGTGCTCCCTTCCATCATTGCCCCCTACAGTTATAAAAACTGGTAGCTTCGTGGGTACCCTCGTGTCAAAAGCTCTTTCTGTTTACTGCTGTTTTTTTTTTCATATTCATATTAAAGGTAATAATGTTAGGTAGGACCTAAAGCTAAATTAAGTTCTCAATTTGCATTGAACGGCACCCCAAATGTTTTTAAAGACATCACAATCCTTTGTACTTTCCAGATACTTGCATCTGAATATATTCACCGTAATCCACTAATAAAGAAGTTGCATGGAATTTGGCTCCTTTAACCCAATAAATAAGGCTGGGTAGATCAGCTTTTTTCTACCCGAGCCGATCATTAAACAAAACTGACCGATACCAAATCCAGATAACCAATCCCAGTTCTCAATTATCCGAAAACTGTAATGCTGAAGTATGTCTTTTTTTTTTGAAAGCACACTACATAAATAAAACATAGGCCTAAATGCCATTTAAAAAAAAATAATGCTTTAAAATACTATTGAGTATGCTAAAATCATTTTATAACATAGAACCCCCAGCTACCTTGTAATTTCTAAACAATAAGAGGTATCTGCTTTGGTTTGGACCATTGGAAAGCTGTGAATGAATGTTCTAATGGTATATTCAACCATCAAAATTAGTCGACGAGAAGTGAAGCTATCTTCAATTTGGTTTATTACCGATCTATCTGGGCTTTACCTACCGATTCCGATTTCTACCGATATTACAAATATTTGCAAAGATCAGGATTGGCAAATCGGGATCAGACACGCCTTACCAATAAAACACATGACTAAAACACACCACTGGCACTACACATTCTGCACTATTGGTTACTGGGCACGATAAAATGCTGAAAAGGATAAACCCATACAAAAAATCTTTAATTCTTCCAAAACATCCAATTCAGTATAAACTATATGAAGACAGTAATCACTGAATAATCCTTTCACAAATGTGTGTTTCTTGTACAGCTTCTTCATTGCTCTTGCACATAAGTTTGAATTGTGAGATCGAATTAGATGTCGCCAACAGAATTTTTCCTGGATCTTACTTTCACTAAAAACACAATGGTAAATCTCAAGTAACGTTTTCTTGGCTGTAGGCTTAGTTCTACAATATTATGCAATGTAATCATGCATGTTCGGATCAACTTTACAGGGTAATGGGAAAGGCAATTAAGTACAACACACAACTGTATCTCTGTGGGTCATGGGAAGGTAGTCACTTCAGAATATTCACTGGAACAGAATGTTGAACTAGTGTGTGAACCTTTGATATTATAGATGACAGATGATATGTACAAAACTTGCAGACTCACATGGAATAAATAATCCCAAACTCTAATTTACTTATCTTCACTCTGAACACTTTTAGACTGCTCAGGAGAAGAGTAGTGGACAAAAACAGTGTTCGTTGCCCCACACTCTTGCTGGTGGTTAGTCCAGTCTTTTTGTTGGCAAAAGGGACTACAGTAGCTCACGTTATGGCACCCGGTACACTCGGCAAAAGCCTCACGATTACAGTTTGCACACCGCTACAACACACAAAAAAAATTCAAACAGTGGTTAAAACCCAGAAAAAGTGCTCAGTTGTCAGCTCAGACATACACATACTGTACTACACACCAGGTGCATGCTAGTTGCCAATCCGTGTAACCTTGAAAGTGTGCTCAACTAATATTTTATAACTGAATATTTGATGTCCTGAACCAGAATTTGGATGTTTTAAATTCCTTTTGGATGTTTCCCAAGGGTTAGGCAATTTTAAATATCCAAGGTCATAAATGGCGGCCAAAAAATGAATTGTTTTGCTTGTAGCATCTAAACCGTTCATCCAACTAAAAACAAACCAGGTACATACTTTGGTCATAATAAAATTTCCGTCAAAAGAGGTCCTTATTCCTAGGATATTTTGTATAAACTTAACCCTTCAGGCCCAAATTCATTATTTCATTCCTACTATTTACATAACGACAGCATTATGTGTACAGTGGAACCTCTTTACAATAGTGGTCCAATGGTCTTTGGAAATATATTGTATGGATCTGCATGCGTTGTTGCTTGAAACACCTAAATACAGCATTGTTATAATGGTATTTAACTGTATTATAATTCCAACTTTAAACAGCTGCAATAGTAAATGAATGAATAAATAAATTTAAGCACAGAGTGGTAAGATCTAAAAGGGGTGAACAACTTATACTAGTCCGAGTTGTTTAAGTTAGTAGTTCAAATAATGATATACAGATGTAATTAAGGTTAAATAGAAGGTGAAGGTGTATTTTTTCAACTTTGGTAATAAAAGCGTTAAGTTTTCCCCACTCCTCAGACTGAATAGAGTAAAACAGTTTATCCCCGAATATCTATCCAATTAAATTTTTGCATTATTGTCTACTTAAAAGCATTTTCATGATTAAATTAAAATCTTGTGATACCTACCACCCAACAACCTTCATCTCCGCTTGATCAATGCAACCATAGAGCCTTGCACATGCATGGAACGATCTCAAACCTTTGTCAGGAAATGCACTATAAGTGGCAACAAAGAGGGGAGGCAGGCCAGATAATTGGGTAGTATTCAGGGATACTACAGGGTATTCAGTTATACTAAAGGGGTAACTGTTTTACCCCCTATTCAGGCTAAGGATTGGAGAAAAAGTTTTTATCCCTAAATACTGTCCCCATTTAGGAAATTTTTTGCATCCAGACTGCAACAATCCAGGTGGTGGAAAGTTGCCGTTGTCGCTCCAAGGTTAGTGGTTGGTATTCCAGCTGCTACCGTCAATTGCTGGTGAACGACGTTAGGACCGAGGGAAGATAAAGCAGCAGCCTGGGAGATCATCTCTCGCACATAATAGAGGCAAGGTCATTTCATTCTTCCACGAGGCAGACAGCAGGATTTCTTCCATAAGAAGAGCATTGAAAGCAGCCCAGGATGCAGAGAGGGCACACAATTTGTGGGCCGTCTTCTTTACGTTTTCACAGGCCATGGTGTGATCTAGACGCCTTCAGCCGTTCAATTTTAAGTTATTCAACTGGCTAATGAAAATATTCGGCCAATTTTCGGCTAGCTGATCTTAGCAGACTGTTTTTTCGGCCGCTATCAGCTTGGGACAATTTCCTACATTAAAATGAGAGCAATATAACATTTTTTTATGCTAAAGTGTTTATTATGTAAGCAGGTTTTAGTTTTATACCACATTAAGTTTTAATTATGTGAACACAATTTTTAATTTAACAAATGAAATGTGCTGTGAATTATAGGTTATATTGGTAAAGGAAACAAATTCAAATAACACAATCATTAGCAAGGTTAAAATTAGACAGATGTTTTCAGTTGTTGTGAATTTGAGTTAACTTTTAAATTGCAACCTACGTCCTTAAAAACGTACCATGTTTGTGCGTGTACGACTACTACTCTTGAACTAAACCACCTACAACGCTGAGACTAGTACCTATATGAAAGATAATTAAATTAAGCTTTGGATAGACCCATTTTTATTGCTGCAATTTGATTTTTTGACCCTCAAATACGGGAAACTGCTTCTGAAAACTGCTCATGATGTCAAAATTCGAACAGGCAAAGTTACTGTTTAGGCAAACTTAGCTGCAAAAAAAAAAAAAATGCCAAAAAAAAGACAACATATTTAGCATCATGCTACATAAACATCTTAAAATTACTAAAATCATTAAAGTGGTCATGCGGAGTCGTGTGAAGGGTACTCCTGGTTCCCATTTCCACAGCATGGATGTACTGTAGACCAGTGGTTTTCAACGTATGGGTCACGATGCATAAAACAGGAAAAAAAATTATTTTACTTTTTTTAAATCTTTTAATCTCAAAATTTTTCTCCCCCTGAAATTTAATCATTACTTTTACTTGTAAAGTAATTTTATCTCTTCTAAAATCTAATTCTAAAAACAACTTTGTATATTGTATAATTCTATAAGATACGAGGGCTATTTTGTGTTTTTTAATGAGCAAATGATGATGTATAAAATACAAAAAAGCGTTGGCTTCTCGGGGCTCTAACCTGGACCTCGCTGGGGGAGCTCACAACGCTCACAAGATCCCCTAGATGTGAAACCAACAGACGAAGAAATTTACTTGGATGGGTGGGATCGCGGGAAAATTTTTTTTTAGGGTGGGGTCGCGGTTTGAAAAAGGTTGCAAACCACTGCTGTAGACTGTGCACCCTGCTAGCAAGGATTTGTAGTCACGTGACCAGATCAAGCTGCAGGAGAGAGAGAGAGAGAGACGTTTAGAGGGGACATTCTGCTCTGTCCCGTGTAATCGTTCGCACGATTCCGCGGATGGTAAGTGCCAAGTTTTTACAACAGATTCGTATTTAGAAGATTCAAGATACCATTCACCCTGTTCACCAAAAATGAAACCGATTTCGAATGGCAAGTGATTGTGAAATCCTAAACTAAAAATTACAGTACAGCTGGTC
Source organism: Lithobius niger (assembly GCA_023313725.1). Taxonomy (NCBI): domain Eukaryota; kingdom Metazoa; phylum Arthropoda; class Chilopoda; order Lithobiomorpha; family Lithobiidae; genus Lithobius; species Lithobius niger. Next base: position 21,460 of record JAHWFP010032918.1, read on the forward strand.
AGCATACTTTTTGGCGGTGGCTGATTAATGGCTAGCCGAACATGCGGCTGACGAATTTCAGGCGGCAGCTGAGGGGTCTAGTGTGATCGTAGTTACCATATGCAAAATAAATTAGTGCAATCTTAATCCAGGCAGCAATCATGGCTGGGATTGTCTGTCCAGTGGTAGACCGAAAAGGAAGGAAAAGTTCAGTTTTGCTCTTTCTCCAACTAGGGACTTTTGTTCGGTCGTGATAAAAGCGACGCGCTCTAACGGGGCACTACAGTCTCATATTCTTCACTAGATGGCTGAGTGCAGGGATGGTAAACGACTTTACAGCTTCAGCCGGACCTTGGGTCTTGGGTCAAAATGAGGATCGTGGTAAAAACATGTTAAGAGTTATTTTTAAAACGTAAACACGCCTCATCCATGTAAGAGTTAAGAGCTTGAATCTCGTTGTATCTTTTCCCAAGGCAAGAGCCACTAGAAAAACAGCCTTTCTTGTAAGAAGTCCTAAAAATGCATCTGCGAGTGGTTCATAAGGTTGATGTGAAAGCTGTTCATCACAAGTGGGAGATCCCATTGCAGGAAGAATCTTCTTGTAACGGGTCTTTCAATCCTGTAAGCTTTGATGAGGCTTGCCATTCGAAAATCTTACAGGACTGAAGTGTGACCTGCCGCTCTGAAGACGGAATTTAACCACATAAGCAGAATGAACGTGTACGTACGTCAGCAATGATGCTGCCCAAATTGAGTAACAACGTATACGTCGTAGCTTTTACGGGAAAATGCGGGTTGAAACACGGGGTTTTACCCCTAAAAATAGTTTTTACTTAGCCTAAAATACTTACCTGTATTTTTATTATGCTTTCCCGTTTTGGAAATGCTACCCGTCCCAAACATGAAATCTAACGCTCTCCCAGTCTCTGCAATGGCGCTCCCCGGGGCCCATGACCACCGCTAGGTGGCGCCCCTTTACCCGCTCTGCTTCACAGTTTGTCTCCCCGTCTAAACGGTTCGACGCGGGAGGAGGGTGGGTTCCCACAGGTAAGTATTTTAGGCTAAGTAAAAACTATTTTTAGGGGTAAAACCCCGTTTTTACTGCTAGCCTAAAATACTTACCTGTATTTTTATTATGCTGACTTTGTCCTATTAAGTAGGAGGCGTCGAACCCTCGCCATTGCAAGACCAACCCACCGATAATCTCCAAAATACAAGCATCGATAGGCTCTTACCCTTTTTCCCAGGTATGGGAGACTTACCCTCTAACATCACTTTCGAACCACTTTACCCGCCGCCAAGAACTGTACCCTCTTGTTTCCTGTCGTCGTCGATGTTTTCACCCCTCTGAGATAATGGGCGATAAACGTGTTCCGGGTCTTCCATCTGCCAGCTTCTAGGACCTCCGATATGGTATGCCCTGCCGCTAATGCCCAGGACGATGCCATCGCTCTCACCTCATGGGCGTTGATGTTGCCACTGGGGCCACCCAGCCCCTGCTGGTGGGCCCCTTCGATAACACGGCAGATCCATCTGCCTATCATTCCTGGAGTCACTGGTTCCCGAGTCAGCTCCTCTCCACTCGTCGAGAGTTTGACGAATAGAGGGGTCCACGGGTTGTCGTTGCGACGCTCGTGGAGCACTGGCTTGTTTTCGACTACTTCCTTCGTACGGGCCAGGTAGAACCGCATCGCCCTCACGGGGCAGTGTAGCCTGTCCGGACAGCCAGGTTCCAACGTTGGTCCCAGCGCCGTTACCACTATTGGTGTTGGCGCCTCGTCAGCCCCAAGCGTTTTCGCACGGAACTTCAAATGAGGCAAAAACGACATCTTGGACCAGTCACTATTAGCTCTTAAGAAATCAGTCCCCCTCGCCCGGGCCGCCAACTCGCCTTGCCGCGCAGCCGTTGCGACGGCAAGCAGAAACACAGCTTTCATTGACAGGTGTTCGAAGGACGCTCTCCCCAGCGGTTCGAACGGTGGGCCCGCCAAGTATTGTAGCACACCGGGCAGGTCCCATTGTTGGCACAACTTCCTCACTCTGGGCTTCAAAACACTAAAGGACTGGACAATACGTGACACCACAGGGCTGTTGGCCACCTCCCTACTCCCAGATACCGTCAACACGGAGTTTATGGCCGCTCTGTAGCCCTTAATAGTACTAGGTGCGAGGCCGCTGTCGAACAAGGAATTTAAAAACTCGCACAATTGTTGAGGTGATGGGTGGAGTGGGTCTACTCCTTTCTTGGTGCACCACTCCGTCCATCCCTTCCACTTCCCCTCGTAAATTTGCTTTGACGAGTCCCGTATACTCTCCACTACCACCTCCGAAACACCCCGTGAATAGCCGCCTTTCACTAACGTGTCCTTCATAACCTCCATGCGTGAAGGCGCAGGATCTCCGGGTTGGGGTGGAGGGTCCTGCCTTGGTGTTGCGTGAGGATATCTGTTCTCGCCGGAAGTCTGACTGGGGCTTCTGTCTTGTTTGTCCAAAGATCTACAAACCACGGTGCCGTTTCCCACCAGGGGGCCACCAAAATGAACGTTCCCGTTGACTGTTTGATTTTGTTGAGAACTAGCTGAAGTATCTTGAACGGTGGGAAAGCATACCCGAACAGATTGTCCCAGCTCAGGCTTAGGCTGTCCGTCGCTACGGCCAACGGGTCCGGATACGGGGACACAAACAGGGGAAGTTGGGCGTTCGCCCGCGTCGCGAACAGGTCCAGCGTCGGGGTGCCCCACCGATTGAACAATTTCTCGCACACTTCCTGGTGCAGACGCCACTCCGTCGTTGGGATCTTCCCTCCCCTCGAGAGTTCGTCCGCTAGCACATTGAGACTTCCGGCAATGTGTCTCGGGACCAGAGTAATTGCAAAGTCCACGCACAGTTGAAAAATCCGATTCACTTCCTGATATAAGGAGCAAGGGTCCAGCCCCCCCCCCTCTCCTCAGGTAAGACACTGCCGAAGTATTGTCGGATAACACCGTTACCACTGACGCTTTCACCTTGTGTTTCCAGCACGCGAGCGCTAGGAAGACTGCACGAAGCTCCAGTATGTTGATGTGGAGCCCCTTTTCCACCGACGTCCACTTCCCGGCCGACTGTTCTTCCCCCATGGTCGCGCCCCACCCCGAGGAGGACGCGTCCGTGATCAGAAGCCAGTCCGACGCCAGGATGTGGATTGGCACGCCTTCCTCCAGATTGGAGCGGGCCGTCCACCATTCGATCGCCTCGATGGGTGCCCTGTCCAGTGGAACCTGGTCCTCCCACGACCCCCAGCTGTTCCACTCCAGTTTCCGCAACCAGTGTATTGGTCGTACACGCCATGCCCCCAGGGGCACCAGCGCCGCACACGAGTCCATCTGGCCTATGATCTTCGCGAGTTCCCTCGCCTGAGTCGATCGTTGTTCGAGTAGCGATCTCGCCGCCGCCGACACCTGAGCACATCTCGCCTTCGATGGTTTCACTAAGAAGGTCACCGTGTTGAAGGTAGCTCCCAAGAAATCGAACTCCCGGCTCGGCTCCAGCCTTGATTTCGTCGCATTGACCCCCAGCCCTAATTTGGATAGGAGCGTTACGCACTGTGTAGTGTTCCCCACCAGAATGGAACGATCCCCTTGGCGCAGCAGCCAGTCGTCCAGGAACGCATGGACGTCGATGAGCATCACGTGTAGTGCCGCCAACACCGGCTTCATCATGACGGTGAATACATGCGGAGCCGTGCACAAGCCGAAGGGAAGGACTACAAAATGGTACGTCTTCCCTAGGCAAATCAGTCGGAAATAACGGTATACACTTGGATGAAGGGGTATATGGAGGTATGCATCCTCTAGGTCGATCGACGTAGTGAACTCCTCCGGCTGGATGGCCTCCCTGATTGAACCCAGGGTTTCCATTTTGAAATGATCGGACCTGATATAACGGTTCAAGTGGCGCAGGTTGAATATGAGCCGTGAGCCCCCGCTCCGTTTCGGGATGACTCTGGCAGGACTGTAAAATCCCATTGTTCCTGGAGGCGATTCTTGTAGGGCTCCTTTTCGCACTAACGTCAACACCTCTTCCACATACTCTTTCGACTCGGTTCTGGTGAGAAGCCAGTGTGGGGGCTGTTTGGTCAGGGGGGGTTCCGAAATAAAGTTTGGGGTATAACCCCTTGCCACCACCGATCTTACGAATCGATCGCCCGTCAGCAACTCCCATTCTCCGAGGTGGCACCTTATTCTCCCGGCTACTTGGTGGTGCAGCGGCCGAGACGGTAGTGCCAGTAATTGGTCAATGTCGTGTAGATGGGGGCCTTCCTCCACCCCCTCTGTTGCGTGGGAATGTCCCACGCCCCTGAGCGCCTCGACCTCTCCCCTGTCGGGCCTGCCCAGTATGCGGTTGTTGTCCTTGCGAATGTGGTTTCTGCGCACTCGAATGTAAGGCACCCCCACGGGGGGGCTGTCCGCGAAATGGCTGCCTGTTCCCACCACGGTTGTTCCCACCGGCGCGTGGTTTCAGCACTGGGGTGGTCGGCTTAACTTTGTCTCGCAGTTCTGGGGCGATTGATAGTAGCTGCCCGTTGAAGAGCCAGGATGAGCGATGCACTGGCAGAAGCCGTAAGTTTTTGAGAGTGTCCTTACACAGGCCCTCTTGCGAGCCGTCCAAGTAGGAGTCTCGGCGATGTAGCACTGAATTGAATAGCGACCGAGTACCCCAATTAATGGCGTCGGTGTGGAACTCGGACGCTTTCCTCATCAACTTGATTGCAGTGTCAATGTCAGCAATGTCCCTGTCGTCGGGTTCGGCCGCAAGAAAATCCTTCAACCTCGCCGTGGCCGCTGCGTATGCCATGTCGGCTGTCGACGTAGCACGTAGGCTGGCCCGAAGCACTTTTTCGTCCTCCTCGAACTGATTGGAAGGCACTTTCACGAATGGAGGTCTGGGCAACGCAGATTCCATGTCCATTTTACATTCGCTGGACACATACTCAGTTTCATCGTAAGTCTTGTATCTGCCCCCACGCGGTGCCCCCGCGTTTCCCACCGTGAAGAAAAAACTACCCTTCGTCAAGTCTGGTTGGGGAATGGGCGTCACCGCCGACAACACTTTTCCCTTGTCGCGTAGTACGCCACCGTTGACTAGGAGCTGGCGGAATAACACTTGCGATTGGGGAAGGTGGTGCACCTCTTTCGCCACCCGGTCCTGGTTTGCATAGGAGGTAGCAGGTGGCTCCCCTTCCGGCGTTTCCGGAATTATAACTTTAGGGCAGAACACACTGGGTAGTGACCGATACACCTCATCCACCACCCACGTCCACTCAATCGCCTCTTGAGTCGTGTACCCCATGTCCGGGTTACCAGTTGAGACGTCCGGGTTACCGGTTGAGGGGTCCGGGTCGATCGGACCCTGCGTTGCCCCGTAACCCCCCAAACCAG
>JAHWFP010032935.1:0-12920 GCA_023313725.1 Lithobius niger
CCCCCCCCCCCCCCCCCCCCCCCCCCCCCCCCCCCCCCCCCCACAACGCCCTTTACCAGGAATTCAACTCTGACGGGTCTGGAGAGCGCTCTAAGCTCCCCAAGCATTGTCCAGGGAAGAACCCAGAAGCTTTTGCTTAGTTTGATATTCTACTGGCTTTGAAGTGCGTCAACTCATGTATTACAATATATTTCAAGGAATGACTGTTTTATGAACTGCTTCTTGGACGTCATGGTTTTTTTTTTTTGGGGGGGGGAAGGAGTTGTTTACAAAAGTGTTGAAAATGCAAGTAAGGGGAAGAAGAAAGAGAGAAGGGGATTTGTGCCTGAAAACAGCGGAAAAGATTTCATTTTTTATTTCGGAGAGGGGTAAAACAGAAGGCAGTCCTTGGGGTGCCAGAAGGGTGGTAACCAAAGGGCGCCTGTGCCAATAGCACAATAGCAGTATGGCCAGTCCGAGCCTGGGCGAATGTAACTGGACTTAGGGGTTCTCAAAATTCAGCTGAGGGTCTAAGGCAGGGGTGGGTGCTATAAGTACCTCAGTGTCCAGTACAACTCATTTTAAAGAAGTTAGTCTTTCATACATTGAAAAATCAGAATTTTGAATACTGCACTAAATGTTAACTTTTAACTTCTAACAAACTTCGTGTATTGTTGCCTTTGCCAAAGGGCCAGATTTTGCCTCTAGCTGCCTGTAGGTTCATCCAACACAATGGTACAGATTCACAGGAATGCATCATATGAAGGGCAACTATAATAGCCCCCTCCCATTACAAAAATTGTTTTTGAGCAACTAACAATTCACGGTATTAAAGTAAGAAACCAATAAAGCTAGTATCGTTTATGATTCCGATTAACACACATACAAGTTTAAAAAAAGTTGTTAAAATTGGGCAGTTACCTTCACAATTTGGAGCTTCTCCAGTCCAGACACCTATATCTAAACACGTACGTGTTACATTGCCGTACAGTCTAAATCCTGTATTGCAAGAATACACAAGTGTATCTCCATAATTGTAACCATTCCCATTCACTTGACCATTGACAAGATAACCAGGAAATCCACAACTTAGTCCTGAAAATGATAAAATTTACGTTAGCAAAATTGTTTCTTATGCATTTGTAAAAGTTATTTGCAATAAGTAGTACAATGAATAAATAGTAACAACAAAACAAATTAACACGTTGAATGCCCAAGTTGGATTGATGAATGCACCTCCTGGCCCAATTCATTTTTTTCTCTATAATATGTTGATTATTATGTTTGGATTCTTACGAATAATATAAAATTGGTGCCCTGTAAAGCCATTGTTCCCTAAAAAAAAAAAAATATATAATGACGAGTTTATGCGTCATTGTATTTACTTGACAACGTAGAAGCATTCTAAGCATTATTTATTGTTCTCTTATACATTGTTTAGAAAACCATTTGTTTTAAAACTTTGGTTATAAAACAATTGAGCACACCATTGTGCTTGCTTACATAGTTTATGAGACTAAAGGCGTGCATGACGTCATCTGCGTGTCTGCCACGATTATCTCACTCATCACTAAGTGGCACGTGCTGGCATCTCATGATAATATTTAGCACCACAAAAATATTTTCCACTTCGAATGTAAAGCATTCTGAATAGCCCAACACCTTTAAATTAGTTCTAGCTATCTCCCACCACTAGAAAACAGGCATTGAATAGGCCAGTGCATATGACAAATTAACTCGTCATCAGTTCAGAACAGCTGTACTGTATAACGAGTTAACACGTCATGGGCACTAAACATGTAACGGATATTCGATATAAAAATATTAAAAAAATTACAACCTAATGTGCTTTTCTTCAGTAAAAGATGAACAAGGAATGCAGAACTAGCGTACGCTCTTTCTTATATCAGATTAATGCATGCAGGCTTCAATTTCGAATGCTTCTGCTTGAGCGCAAGTTGTTGAAGTTCTGAGTAGCTACATGGTCACGTTTTAGTACTCTTCTGTGGAGTAACTAAGGCTGCATCGAACACATATTTTTCCTGCTGAGCCTGCCAGTGTTGGCTAGGAATACTGGGCATGGCAAATAAATGCAAATTTTGTCCTTGTAAAAAGCATGTTTTCTTTCCCCAAAACGTTTCTCTTTTGCAATGATTGCAGAAAAGATCGATAGAGAAAAGAAATTCGTGTGCTTTCCTGCAAAAGTGTTGCTGCGTAGTCTTGTTATCGTAGGAGAAAGCATTAACAGAATTTTAAGTTAAAAAAATCCTATAAAAATGCACACAAAAATACAAAAATCGCACAACGCTTTCGCATTATCTAAATCACGTTCTCAAGTGAGCTGTCATTCCTTGCTTTTACGAGCACATGAGAATGGGGATACAGAGCATTCCGAAACGTTATGCGATCTTTGTATTTTTATGTGCATTTTTATTGTCTTTTTGTGACATCATGTCGTGCAGTATTGGTAACAGTTGCCTGCAGCATGGAAAAGCCATCTAAAGAATGGCCTCACGTTTGTTCACGTCATGAAACATTGAATACAAACTACCACAAATGTCCATAAACAAAACAAACTTATTTTTTAAACTTGTAGAATTAAATATGAAATAGGATAAAAATCGTTCATTTAAGTGAAAAAAAAATATAAAAATAAAAGAGGCCTTCAAATGCACCAAGCCTTAAGATGCCAAAACTTCATGGAATTAGTAAATTGGAGTTTACTGCCCTCACCCAACTTCCATTTGCCTCTATAATTTGGAGTTGGGATCGCTTGACAGATGGTGTTCTGAACTCTTTAAATCTTGAATCCATTACTGATTGAACTAAGTGATTGGTCTACACACAGAATTATTTTGAGTCATGCAGGATGTCCATAAATTATTGCCCTAATTGCAAACCTCCATAAAATATTAACAATGACAGCAATTGTAATGCGGTTTTGCCCAAAGAACAACTCACAGATATATTCCTGGCTTAAACTGTTAAACTGGCTTGGTAAACCAGGCTAGGTAAATTTGGCTTGGTAAACTGAACAAGTTGCTTGGCGAACGATCATTACCAATCATGCTCTGCTCACTGAGTTTCAACTCGGTAATGCCTTAGAAGAAAGTATTTGATCCTTTAATTTCCAAACATGATTGAGACAAAATATCAGTAAACCTAGTGGTAATTAATATAACAGCACCATTTAGTATAAAAAGCTCCAGATAAAAGAGACGTAAAAAAATGACTAACTATTGCACCATGGTGATGATCCTGACCATTTTCCATGAACCATGCAATGACGCAATGCTTCACCTCTTAAGGTAAAACCAACGTCACAAGTATAGTTTGCAGACGCACCCGTCACTGAGCCTGTTACGCTCAGACTACCATGATCTGGGGGATCAAGTGCTTGGCAACCTATAGCAAAAAAAAATGTTATCCCTTTGATTTTGTAGATTTTCACCTCAGGAAATTCATACACCGACGTGTAAATACCACAAAAACAGTATACGTAATCAAAGATTTATTTTAAGGGCCCAGGCATACCATAAAAGTTACCTGTGTTTCACTCAACAACATATAACTACAGTTTGGTAGCTCAACAAAACTACCCGACGACATATAATAATAGAGGTCAACCCACGCATTAAACAACATGCCAATAAATTACGTTAGTAAAATTATTACTTTAGTACTTGACATTATGTGGACTTCAACTGGCTCTAATGAAAGGTTGTACAAAAGAAAAGAAAATAATTGATTTACTGAATTACTGAAAAGCACTGAATAATAAATGTAAATTGTGACCGACCCCAATGTCTAGATACTAGTCATTGCTTTGCTCTATATTTAAAGCTTTTAAATTGAATTAAAATTCTGAACTTGGATGAACGTGATTCAGAAAGTATTATCTACAGTTTATAAATTATTGGCACATTGAAGTGAGAATTAGTTGCGAAGCCCACTGTGATACTGTGACCTTTTCCTGATGTACATCTAAAAACTGGTAATTTTAGTTAAAAAGATACCAAAACAGCACTTAATTAATTAACTTGTTTTATAGGCACAACAGGCCTAATGAAATAAAGAAAAATTTATGTTCTTTGGTTCCAATAAACAGAGGCATTCAATACAAATGCTGCAAATAGAGGATAAGGACTAGAGGAAAAGGATTTTGTGATGCTTTGAGCAGCAACTATGCTACATGAAGAATGGATCAACACCAGTGGAGTGAGGGGGAATTGAGGCTTAATGGCGCATTGACAGCTAGGTTATTAGCGCTGACCTCAGTCACAGTGCAGTGGTCCGGGTTGCCACTGTACCACACATTATGGAGATATTACACAAACCCCAAATCCAGATCTTATCATAGATCTGCACTTCCTGTAAAAATTGAAAAACATCGGACAGGAGGACAGGCTTATCGCCTAATTGACACGCAATGTCTTGTGGAAGATGGAAATGGCGACGAACACCATCAAGATGGCGACAATCAACAAGCAAGTGTCAAACCGTAAGTGGCCGTCAACACCAATAACATTCAGAAGGGTCAACCACCCTTAAAAGGAAACAGTGAGTAAGCCGGGGTGACCAATGCGTAAATGGGTCAACACCACCTCTTTGCGGCGACTGCGGCAACAAGCTGAGTGCCATTCCTCAATAGTGCCTTTAACAGCCCGCAATTTGTTGCCATCTTGTCTGTCCTACACCCGTGGAGTGAGCCAAGCGAATGATGTAGCTAGTGTTCCTAAGGTGTATTTTCAGAGTTCACTCGAACAACGAACATTAATTTAGGCTTACCTTTACAAAAAGTAGATTCTTCCACTTGAACCCTTCCTCTTAATCCTCCTAAAAAGTCTGGCCAAGCTTTGATATTGCCGTTGTACTTATCACATGTAACTGATAAGTGTTGTATATCATCATCAGTGAGCACTTTATCCCAGAGGTTTACCAATGCAAGTGAGCCAATGAAAGATTCTGCAGCACTAAATCCTCCACCTTGAAAATCCTGCTCCTGTCCCAGGACAAATGTCCCAGTTCCTATAAAAACAAAAGTAATAGAAAACTGATACACACTAATTTGAATGTTTTATTAAGGTAAAATTCTGAACATGAGCAGGCTAAAAAGTGTCATCAAAGTCAATGTTTATAGTATAGGCGAACTTGAAATGTTGGAAGAGACATTGCGCTGGAATATTAGCTTTCCTCAGTGTCAATTTTTTTCGATATTCGAGTATGCAAAATAGTAAAATGTCTCTTATAACTGACTACAGTTTAGAGAGATTGACAATCTCAGAAATAACACAGTTAAATGAAGTACAATAATATTTCCTTAAGTTTACTTTTTTTCCAATCCTGCGCTCCTTGTTTACTGTTTCTGTTATTAGACAACAATAATTTTGTTTTAATTTTAATTTTGTGGTGTTTTTTTTTATTCATCTTTTCATTGGAATCAAATTATCATCATTGAAGAAACTACTTAATTTACCCCGAACTGAAGAAATTTGGGAATTTGGAATAGAGTTGTACGCCTATTGCTTTGCAGCAGTCTTCAAAATAATCCACAGAATAAAGGTACAACAAAATGTACAATAAGTTCCGTTGGGTACACACCACTTGCCTGAGATCACATTGTTGGCCGCCAATCCATATCCACCATCTTCCAGTTCTCCATCCTTGAAAACGGTCCAGTTACCATTGTTTGACTGCCATGTAAAACACAACATGTGCCATTCGTCATCGTTGGCTGTAACGTCAGTTATGACTTTTTCACCAAGGATGTATAGAACAAATCTAGAACGTAATAATAAAACCCTATTAACTAAACATGTCGACACGTGCTGTGGCAATGAGCATATGATAAACAAACATACACTTTGCGTTTTTGTTAGAAATCTGACACTTACCATTAATTTGCTATGTCACGTTAGTTTCTAGCTTATAAGCAGCAATGTGAGCGCTTTTATTAGCTGTGAAGAGAGAGCCCGACAATTTAAACTGTGCTTGGTAAATTGCTTCAGTATAATTGCATTGCATTGTCTTTATTTTAGCTTTCATTGGAAGAAAGCCTCCACCACATCGGATATATTTTGATGCCAACATATTGTGTGATCTTTTCTTTAAACCATACTCATTGAGGTAATAGGCAACAATCTTTAAACGCAGTTTCTCGTACAGGATAATAACACTTGTTAATTCGGTGCAATAACACACAGCACCATCGTCAGAAGTAAAAAATAAACGTTAAAAACAGAAAGAAAAGCCCTTGTTAACATACACAAACTCACATGGAGGCTACCATTTTGTTGAAGCTTTGTTTCGTCAAATGGACGAGTCCACGAACCTGCTAAGTAAGGATTTTTTCCAATTGTAGTCCTCATTGTTTTGGTGATTAATACTAAAGGAATCATTCCACTCCACTTTCTGCCGCATTGTGGACTCGTCCAGTTGACGTCACTGATGGCATCCTCCCTGTGAGTTTGTGTGTTTAACAAGGGTATTGCCAACTTGTTAACATTTATTTTACGTTTGAAGATGGTGCTGTGCGTTATACCACCGAATTAACAACTGCTTTTATCCTGCATATGAAGACTGTTGCTTTTTTCAAAGTTACGTTTAAAGTGCTCTAACATAGCAAAGCAAAAATCCTCGATTTGTATGCAGTTACGATATAGCTATAGAAGCTTAGGTACAGCATATTATTTTCTCATTACTTTATGGCCTTATTTTAAAGATAAGTATGAACCATTCAGGAAGATAAAAACGTAAAATAAAACAGAAAGTAGAAAAATAGAGTGCTATTTCGCATTATCAGATGACTTGGGCAGCGTGCAACTGATCAGAATGCAAAATAAATAGGGCCCAATGAACACCATAAACTTTAAAGGGGTCATTGGGGACCTTGAACAATGTGACAAATCACAGCCAAATGGTACGTGTTGGCTAACACCCAATTGGATGCTGGACCGAATTCCACGACCGACCAATGTAAATATGGAACTTTACAAAACATTCTTGAAGTCGTCTTAAAACGCGAAAGAGTTCATCTTGCGTTAAAGCACAGAAGTAAGTCTAAAACTAACGAGAACGAATTAACATAAAACATCAGTGATTACGCCTAAATTAAAACCAGTTCTCAGAAGCCAGTGGTGATGATTTCTAGTTGGATGAGTAACGACATAGTTAAAAAAATCAAACAAAAAAAAACTCTGGAAAAAACGTTTTATCACAACAATGCTGATTACTTGGGTATAACACTAAATACTTTTATCGAACTTGCACTTGAAAACTGCATGCTTGATCTCTAGCGTACGATATACGAAGCAAGTGCTCAAAATCCGAATGTTCCCATGTTCTTACCCACTATAGTCAGTTATAGTTAAAGTGTTCGCTTGCTCATCTGTGGCATATGAAAATGGCGTTCCATAATTGGTCTTGTCTCCAGTTTTCAGCCACATGCACAAAGTCAGTTCTGTCAAATGGTGGGGCATTCCACTAATTTGAACATGATCCATGGTTCCAGACGACATAAAATTGAGGAAGAAGTTGGATGACAACTCTAAAAAATACAACATAACAGAAATTTATTTGGATTGCTTCGTAAATTATTTTTCATTCAAAGGTGTGTTGCACGGCAAGTATATCAGCATGGATGAACTGTTTCAATTTGTGGAAACCCATAACAAGTAGGTTTTGGACAAATTGGAACAAACACAATAGAAGATTACGAGGCGGCAATCCACATAAACGTTGACGGCACTGACCCAACCTGACTAGGGAGCAGTTATCTCGTAGAGAAATGAAAATTAAATCGAGATTTAAACATTTTTACAAAAGAATGATTGATAACATGTTGTGGATCAGTGTTTCAAAATTAATATTTTCATTCTGTAAAGCAGCAAATATACAACATAAAAGAATGTTCAAGCAAACTGTGTGTGTTTACCCTCTAGTGTGTTCGGGCGCTTGGATCAAAAAGAGGCTTGGGTCCAAATTAATGAAACTTTTAATATGTCATCAAAATTACAATAGCATCAACCTAGAGAAACTGAGCAGAAGCTAGAGTTAGTCCACGTCGGTGGAGAGGTTGCTCGTAAGGGAATTTCAAACAGCAAAACATGATTTAGTTAACCAATGCTGACAATGTACTACAACTTTCTCCAAACGTGTCTGATAACAAAACCGATCTACCTGAGAACAATATTCAAGAGTAGGTATTAAAAAGACTTTTACAGTTCACAGAAAGTGATGGGGACAACTTTATTGAAATTTCTCAGAGCAAAGAACTGTAATACAGTTAAAAATAAATGATCAAAGTATGTTTGGCTCTACTTACCAGTTTCACATAAAACTCCAGAATAAGATGGGGGACAAATGCAAGTGAATTTTCCTACTTCATCCATACAAGTAGCTCCGTTAACACATAATGATGGGTTGCATTCGTTCACGTCAGTTTCACATCTTGAACCAAGGAAACCTCGTGGACACAAACATCTATAAAACATTACAATTCAGTGGTTGGTACATTAATGTATGCAGGCAACGTGTTAAAGGGTGCAGTAGTGTAGCTAGTGCAGTGAGGATAACACTGCAATGATTGCCGCACTTCCACTCTCCCAAAGATCACCACTTATGCAATGTGTGCAGATATGCAGATTGCTAATTTGTTGCATTATAAAATTGTACGTATATCCAGGAACAAATGAACATGCGAGCCCACTCTGTGGTATATCTAAACATGGATTCACTAAAGTTTTCATTTATTTGTATTTCGTGGCACACACCCCTAGAGACAAAAGGAGGCAAGTGTCTTCCCAAGACCCGATGTTAAGAGTAATTAATACAAGGCTCTTACTGTATTTGAAATATTCTGGAAATTTTGCTTTTTAACGGGACAGAACAGAACGGAATAGCAACGATTTCCGAAATGTTTGCAAAAAACGACATACGTATGAAAAAATAAAAACTAATCATAAGTAATTAGACCACTAAACTTTATCAAGTGGGAAAGCTAGTAAGTTGACAGCCATATTAATGTGACTCAATAATAATAAAAAAAAAAAAAGAATACTCGGCCTTTCATTGTTTGTTGGTCATTGGACTGTGATCAACAGAGCCTTTATTCAGCTACGCTTATCCATAACTACGCCACCGAACGAGAGTTTGCTACTTTACCTAAAACTGTTTATTTCATCCAGGCATGTTCCATTATTCAAACATGGTTCATTGTCGCACTCGTCCACATTAATTTCGCAGTGTTCTCCAGAAAATCCAGGTGCACAGTTACACAAATAATCACCAATCAAATCTATGCATGTGCCATCATTGAAGCATGGTTTACTAGCACATTCATTGATATCAAGTTCACAAAAGTACCCTGGAAAGTGTACAAAGAAAAATTGGTCATTTAAGGACGGCATCAATTCCTTCATACAGACCATAGCAAAAGTATGAAAACTTTGTAGAAATTTAAAATACTACGGCAAAAATCATTATGCAATTCAGCAAAGATCCATTACACAAAGTTAGAGAGCCAGACTGTGTACAATACTACCTTTCCGCACAGATTTTGTATACATTGCCAGCAATTTTTATACAAACTTACTGTGACAAAAAGTTCCTCAAAAAATTTCATAAAATTTCACCCAAATGACCTGTATATGTGGTCATTAAATTAAAGCTGTACTGTATGGTGCGTATGGAAAGCAACACATCAGTACAGCTGACATGTAAGAGACTTTTTCAAGATGAGACTATGATGCACATGACCACAACCAAGACTGCACGATTAACAACGAGATGATGCTGAGATCCGTGCAGTCTTGGCAGGTTCTGAGACAATATATTGCGTACACGACATCAAAGACCTGCTCAAAGGTTGGTCCATCATTTGAACACAAGAAACAACAGTACAGAATTTCTAGATTTAAATATGAGGCAAAGTTCATTAATTACTAAGGCTCGGCCGATACCAACTTTGACCGATCCGATACCGATACGGTCCGATGCTACATCACCGATACCGATGCCGATACTTCAGTGCATTACTTCCAGTAAAGTTAATGTGTCTTCCATATTCAGAAACGAAATTTGATGAAAAATTACGAATCTCAAAGCTCTATGAGCAAGCATCTTGCAGTAAAGTGCGTTTTTTGGAACCTGTTTTTGGTTTTTGTTAAATAATTTGAGAACGACTGAAGATATTCCTCTGAAATTAGCACCATTGGAAAGCTCTCGAAAAAACGGTTAAAATGGTGTATTGGAACATCAAAAACGGACATTTTTTGGCAAAGATATCGCAAAAACCGATATTTGACCAAAACGTGATCCGATGCCAATATCGGTATCGGCCGAGCCTTATTAATTACTGCTTGACTAGTTAAACTAATTTTTATTAAATGCTGTCCCGACAGTTAAAATAAAAGGAAGACAGTTTTTTTTTACGAACTCCATTCTTGATCACAGGTGATTTCAATTTTTAGTTTTTGTTCTCTTCATAACTGGATTAATATTATGATATTTTGCATAACGGTAGTCCCCGTGTTAATTTTTTTTTTAATTTGTGTGTTTCGGGTGTTTAAAGTTAATGCTGAATTTAAATGTAAATAAATAAATACAAAATTTTCACAATCTGTGGAAGGTTTCTGGAAGGGATGTGAGCCACTGATACCGTAGGCCACTGGTGCCACTGGTACCGTAAGCCTAAAATGCAGGCCGGGAAGGGGGGGGGGGGGGTGAAAGTAGATTTTAAAGTCACTAAAAAATCCGTTATTGACATAATAGAAGAAAGAGCACACAAAACCACACAGAAGAACACAACAAATGTTCACTTAAATTTTCGGCGAATAATTGCGTTCGCCTTCTTCAGAATTTTCCGTTATTGAAACCACTTTGAAACTCACTACGAATGCAAGTTTGCGGGAGTAGGATTCTACGGAACCACTTTCAGTGGACATGCAAACCATCTCGGAACTGAGGGCATTCCAAACTGGGACAACTCCCATGGCAAAGAACAGTTTCGACAATGGAGATGTGATCATCCCTGAACCACAAGTCTCCAAACATGGCCCCAAGTACAATAAATGCGTGGCGCCAATTCGCATAAAGGTAAATCATCGTTGATTAAGTCATGTAGTATTGTGTATGTTAAAATTAAATCAAAATTGAGTAAATTTATGCTGGACCGACTCAATAAAGTCAATGTTCCTAGCCAAATAAGGGGAATAAACTGGAGTCGCATACTCCAATAATGGACGCACAAAAGCACGGAATGCCCAACATTTGGTTGAAGAATTTCCTGACGTAAAACACCTTTACAACTGCTAAATGGCAGAATACCAACGCACTAACCTTATGGTAGTGCTAGGACGATTTAAAGTCCTGTGAGAACCAGCCTGTGAGCATTAAGGTAGTAATTAAAGAAGACATCCTTTGAGATGCATAATCTTGGCATAAAGACTTGTTGAGTAAAAAAGTTAAGGCATCACTCTTTGTAATTTATTTATCACGACAAATTACTTAACAAAGTAGCAAATTGTCTTCACCTTCAAGCTAATATAGGAGTTTAGCATTTCGAGAAATTCCAAAATTAAACAAGCCTTATCGAGATTTTATGTGAATAAAGCAAGCCCAAAATGATGCCGACATCAATCATTTTGTCACAAGTTGTTAGGCTTTCTGTGTTTATGCCTAATTCCTCCTTGTTGAATGGGAATTGTTTTTATCAACACTTGCTAAGATAAATAGATGATTAGATCCATGTGCAAGAGCAACAGACAAGATGTGACTGAGATACAATGCTCAACAGTTGAGATGAGTTCACGGTTGGTACTTGTCTCTTCTCGACAAGCTCTTTACAAAAAAAAAAACTTTTGTACTGTAATGATCTCTCCAAAACAATTTTATCAAAATCTAGCTTGTTCAGTACATTTAATATTTATTATTACGTAACCAGAATAGAAGAACTAAAAAATTTTAATTCCAAACCACCAAATAATGGTAACATCAACAGTCTTGGCTTTTATAAAATCGCAAAGCGTGTATAGTTCAAGAAATAATATTTGGTGAAGGATAATTCGTTGTGTTTTATATATGCGCACAAGATATTTTGGTCTTTAGTTTCTTAAACGTAACTGAAAACAGATACCTACAAGATTAAAAAAAAATTAGACAACTCTAAAACTACAGTGCATATTCAATTGTGTTTAAATCCTACAATTACCTTGAAAGCCTGGAGGACATCTGCAGAAAAATCCGTTAACGTGATCAACACAGGTGGCCCCATTTATGCACGGAGTTAGCAAAGCACACTCATCAATATCGATTTCACAAGAGTCACCTAAAATAAAAGTTTTGTTTAATAAGCAAAACGAATATTGATGAAGTACTACATTATGCTACATTATATTTCAGTCAACCTGCAATACGTTAGTAAAGTAGGCTCACCTTCATATCCAGGGGCACAATGGCACACAAACTTATTAAGATCGTCTACACAAGTACCATTGTTCTGACAGGGTGAACTGACACATTCATCAATGTCTGTGTCACAGTACATTCCTTAAACACAAAAATGATATATGACCACTTAACAACACTGACATACACTGAAATGTGGATTGTGCATAGTTTAACAAACATGAAAGAAGACTAAAGCGACATGTGTGACAGCACGTTAACTACCATCTGACACAGTGCAACGTCGTTAATACATCTATTAGAAAATACATTTAAAAACTCGGTTCATAACTGAGACACAAATATGAAATGGGCATCGAGCTTTAATGCAGTGGAAATTCAGAAAAGTAATTTCATTGAGTGGTAAATAAACATGAGTGGATGAAAGTATGTGGGCTTGGAGAAACCTGGGGTTTGTGATAGAATAAATTTAATAATTTTAGTGATTTAATTAACATGGACCAAAATTCACAAACTCATTTAGAGTCTGGTGAAAA
>JAHWFP010032941.1:0-12091 GCA_023313725.1 Lithobius niger
CTTTAAATTCACGATTTAAATCGATGTAAAGACTCGTTAAGGTTGCACTCTTTTAGCGACCTGCGGAACATCGCCAAGGAAGTTGCCGAGACGACAGTCACTGGAAGGTAAACAGAGTGTTAAAATTTAATAAACATTTCATAGGATAAATAAATTAAATAGAATATGTACATAAAACTAATTTATAAATAGGTGTATATATTATAAATTAGTTATATGTATATATTCTATTTAATTTATTTATCCCATGAAGTATTTATTTGGAGTATTTGAAGTAATGAAGTTTCCAGAGTCCCATATTCAGTCATTGAGCAGATCAGATTTTTCAGGCGACCAGCCTAAGCTCTGCCACTGACACCTAAAATAAAATGTTAGGAGTTTTTGCGCGTATCGTTTAACATTATGAGGGAATGCTATTGACAAAGGGCTTCAATACAAACTATCCCTAACATGGTCGTTAACATATTTAATTAATGTTAATAATACAATAGGTGCTGTACATATTATTTTTATGTAAAAACCGTGTTATCCTAAACGAACTTTAAGTAAACAAACTTCATAGTTGCCTGTTTGCCCCGTTTGTCTGTGTATTAGTATGTTTGAAACTAATGCAGTTTTGATTCGAAGTACATTTTTTTTCACCGATTGTCGGTAAAATGAGCAATTGTCAGTAAAATGTCTGGGTTCAAAGATGAACGTTACACCCCAAACAGGTTTGCATGCATGAAAAACTATTATGTGCACGGTGTATCTTGAGTCCTGCAAGTATTTTGTGAGCGGCTACGTCTTCCTGGAGGGGGTGGCTTTAATCGATGGCCGCCATTGTTTTTGTAACCATCTGGGATATCAACAAGGCACTCTGCTACTGAAAACGTACAATCGATTATCTGTGTTCGTTCTGCGGAGAACTCAAGATAGGCCGCGGGCACTATATATGCAGTTATGCACCCACAACCCACCACCCAACCCAAACCAAGAACTACGATGAAAACAGGTTCAAGCCGGCATTTAAAAAAGGGCAAAAGGGCAAGGGTGCAGAAACCACGAAAGCCAGTAGGGCATTCCAAGGCTGAATGACCCGCCCGCAAAATTACCGGTGTCTAATGTTGCAAAAGGAAAAATGTCCCTACAGTTTGAGAGGGTGGCCCCTGTTATTTGAGGGGAAGAAACAGAAAAAATCGGAGATCTTAATGTCAAAAAGATGGTGAAGAATTTGGTATGTAAGATTAAAACAATAATAGAAATAATTAATTCGTTACGAATTCTACCCAAGCAGCAAGAAAACACACCTTGCGAGACCCGACTCTTGCCACGGTATATTGTTTCACAAATGATGGCTAGCCAGATCCAGAGTTGACAACGATTGACTAAAGCCAAGCCATACTTTTCTAAAGCGTTTGGACTGTCTATCGATGGGGATGCACCTTTTTGGGGTAATCGTTTGATAATTCCCGAGCATTTACGTACACAAGTCCGTTGTGAACTTCGCAGGGGTCATTGTGGAACAGTTCGAATCAGGCTCTTGAAACTTATTCATATTGTCAAGAAACTCGTGATGGGGGATCTTTCAGGAAAAAACACATTTGGAACGACCAGTTGATGCTTTTAATCGCATCCGTATTGATGTTGCAGAGCCGTTTCTCAAATAAAATATTTTTTTTTGTAGTACCTGACGCTTATTCAAATTTTCCATTTGTTAATACATGAGCGTTATCAATATTTGCGTGAATTGTTCTCCGTATTTGGGTTGTGCTGCACTCTGGTGCCAGATAATGGACTTCAATTTGCAGCACGGAACTTGAAATTTTCTTGAAGAAAATGTTAAATAATTCCGTACTGGCCCCAGGAAAATAGTAGCACTGAAGTTTTAGTAAAATCCCTGAAATGTTCACTGAAAGCAAGTATAAAACAAAACTTAAATGTAGAAATGGCCGTAAACAATTTTCTTATTCAGTCTAGAAATATTCCACACACCACAAACCAAACAATGCCGTCGTAACGTCTGTTAAAAAGAAATGTCCGCACACGATTATCGATTAGGGTTCTGTCAACTAATGACAAGGTGGTTAAGAATCAAGAACATCAACTTTGACCTAAGTCCATGCTTTGACCTAGCATGACCTAACTTTTGAAGTCTGAGTTCCAGTGTATTGTCGAGACAACAGTCAAAATGGCGAAACTTGATTGCAAACTGGAACATCTTTGTTGAAAAATTCCTACTCAAGTTTTCACGTAAAATTGAAATCGGGTTTAGTGTGGCGGAAACACGCGGATATGTTAAAAAGCTGAGTTCCTGATGATAATGAAATTTCCAGTATGACACCCCGCCCCCCCCCCCCCCTGGATGAAATGTGGTATAATAATCTGTTTTGGAGGTAAGTGGAAGGAGTCACCGGATGGACTAGAAATGAGCAGATGATGCAGCCAACTCCTTTATAGTGTCCGCGGCCCTTCCTGAGTTCGCTCCAGATGAACACAAATAATCGATTGTATGATTTTGGTAGCAGAGTGCCTTGTTGATATCATAAATAGTTACAAAAACAATGGCGTCCGTCGATTAAAGTCGTCCCCTCCAGGAAGAAGTATCCGATCATAAATTGAGTGCAGAACCCAAGATACACAGCGCACACAATAAGTTTGTCTGGGCAGAAAATAAGCGTACCAGCATTACCGGAAAAATCACGATGTCTCAGTTCCAAGTAGCAACGTAAATAAAGGAATGCGTATGTTATCTCCCACAAAACCTAATTTCGCTTGCAACGAAATTGCTAAAACTGACACACCACCGTTAATATCTCCCAAGGTCGAGCGAGGTGTGCGCCAGAGAGAAAGAGCGCCCCTGTCGCTATGCCTTCGCTATGCGCAGAAGCTCCATTTGAAACGATGGAGACTGTGTCCATTGCTGAGTGGATGCTTACCACGCAACATTCTGGGGGTAGTTGTGCTCGGGGACCATGTGTGGCGAAACGTGTGCATAAAGGATTCGCACGCATGGATTTGCAAAATTGTGAGAAGTTTGGAGAAATTTGGGCATCCGATTTTTTTTCTCTTCGTTGTTGTTCTTGACTGTTATTTTGTAAATAGTCTACAGTTGTTGAATTATGTTTCGGATGCTATTTGAAATTCTATTGGCACTAACATAGTCATAAGACTGTAAATAGTGTGGAAGTTAAAACTTTATTCCAGTTGGTGTTTGTATGGTAGAAGGAAACAAAAACGGAGAATTTTTATTAAGTGTTGCTTAAGTATTTATATGTTGTCATGGAAATTGGTTGTAAATTTTAAAGACTCGTTCAGTTCGTCGCCCTCACGGTTTTTGGGTGGAGTGCCTGGGAGTGTTTGTGATGGGCACACCTCTGTGTGTCCCACCTCTTAGTTACACATCCCTGCCACCAGGGCTAAGGTTACTTAGCAATGTGTATGTACACTCGCTAGGGGTGTGCTTCACCAGTAAACAAATCTATACAAGAGGGAGCACCAAACTTTATAAGGTGCTGCCGATTTACAATTCAAACTTGACCGTTTTTGTCATTACGTGGCCTCGATACCTTGTGAACGTACTTTATTCAAGCACGATTCACTCGCTCCGAAATCTAGCCACGGTAGTGTCCAGAGTACTCGTGATCAAACGTGGTGCGCCATCTGGCCACAAACTGTTGTCGCCAACTAGTTCCGCACACATCCAAGATGGTGGCGACGTGTGATCACCAAGTCGTTTCATGGCCACAGAGCAGTACAACACGAAACAGTTCGTCTAAATTATCTTCTTTATCATTAGAATTGCATTTTTATTTTTGTCCACACGTGTCCTGCTAAAATTTTCGCGATTTCTAAAACTGAAATTGTAATGAAGTTAGCCGCTAGTTGAGTTTCGTTATTTCGTAGCTCGCTTTCCACGGTCGAAACCGAAACTGCATATAACGACGCCGCAGTAATGACGCTATCTCAGTCACTTCCGCTGTTGTCGGCTTGGCAATCTCGTGGCGAATTTGAGAAACTAGTGAACTCTGGCCCGATTTTTGCACGCGTTGCTTGAACGGTAAGTGTAGCAAGTGGGTTATCCCGTAACGAAGTGTAGTTATTAATCCAAGCTTTATTCATTTCCGAACCATTCGCAAACCACGTTGCCGCCACAAGCCCTGTGACGCCACTCGCAAAAAAACTGACAAAGCGATCTCTTTCTGTTTCGTGATCTGGCAACACTCCCTATCCTCGGTCTTTATTTCCTGTTGCTACGAAGTTGTTTTTCTTGCAATCTCTCTCACCACGCAGTAGTAATCTCTCGACCATCATCGCATTACAAACTTCAATCGCCAAACAACCTTTTTTTTTTCATGTGAAAATAGCAACTCCTTCACCTTTTGAAGCACCGGAAGTACCCTTAATGGAGATGGGTCGGGTAGTGTCATTCTTTTTTACCCCCCCCCCCCCCTTCCTTTCCCGTTACTGCAGCTCAGCAGTTTCGGACAAACAACAGATGTCACTGGCAGAATTTCTGATACTGCGACACAGACAGCAAGAAGCATTGACTTTACAAAATACATTTCTTGGAAGTTTCTCGTTCCAAGTATTTTTTTGACTGAAATTTTGAAGTATCATAACTTGGGAACTTGGGTATAAAGGCTGAAGTATACGTAATAAAACCAATTTTTTTTTAAGATTTAGACTTTTTCCTCAACATATTAAGTAAACAATCTGTATAAAGCAACAATATCCACTATTTATTGTCCCTTCCCTCCTCTGTTTTTCTTTTTTTTCTGCCCCCCCCCCCCCCCATCTATTTCTTGTAATAGGCCTACTTCTAATTATTGTAGGTGTTTTGGAAAAATGACTTAATTCGCTGTAAATAATATAAAAGAAAATAGTTCAGTAGGGCAGTGACACAACGTTGTGTTATTGTATATAACTCTATGCTGGAGCCAGTAACTGGGATAGCAGCAAGGGTCACTGGAGGGGGGAAAGAAGGGCGTCTTACTGAAGACAATGCTGCTAAGAGTGGATTTCTTAGGCCTATAATGCGCGATTTTTGTCGATTTGTTGACAGTTGCTGACATTTTTAAGCAAGTGGAATCTTTTCTTTTCCGATTACAACCTAGCAGCATAAGAGATTGGAGAAAACAACGTTTTTTTAAAGCCTACGAAATCCGCTCTCAAAGCACTGCCTTGACTAGAAGTGCCGTTGTTTAACCCTCCATTTTAATCTAGTGCCCCTTGTAGCTATCTGTCTTGTAGCCAATATGACGTCACATGACGCTGCCCTATAGAAATAAACGCAGGGCATAAAGATGGCTTACAGTACTACGTTATTTCTACTGTACGATTTCAGCTGTTTCTCTTACTTCCAATGTACCTTTAACAGTTGTTTGGGCTTTTGGCTTTCAGTTTTTGGCTCATTTGTTCAAACTTTTGATTATTTGTTCAAATACGGGAAAATTTAAAAACCGATTTGCAGTTTAATTGAAACTGTGCTTGTTGTTTGTGAAACTTTTCCCCACTTTTCATCGTAGTAACGTAAACGAATGTACGGATAAGCGTGCATATACCCTCCATCGCAAGTACTTACGTACAACGGCAACGGCTGAAGTGTAGTTAGATAGTGAACAGGAGCATATTAATGTTCGTGTAGAGGAGCCAGCAAAATCTTGAATCCTAGGAAGATCATTTATTGCCGCTGGGTTTGTATTTAAACCTGGCGATTTGGTGGCAAATTTTATTAAGTCTAATTGTGTTGAACCGTACAACGTCACCTGTATCAAAATTAATGTTCGCATAGATGAACCAATAAAATTGTGGACCCTATGACCATTTTTTTTTATTGCTACTAAGTTTGCATTTAAACCTGGCGATTTAGTAATAAATTATATTAAGCCTAATTGTGTTGAACCCCAAAAAGTCATCTAAAGCAAATTAATGTTTGTGTAGATGAACAAGCAATATTTTAAAACATAGGAAGATTTTTTTATTACCACTGGGTTTGTGTTTAAACCTGGTGATTTGGTAATAAATTTTATTGAGCCTAATTGTGTTGAACCTTAAAAAGTCATCTAAAGCAAGTCAATGTCTGTTTAGATGAACAAGCAATATTTTGAACCCTAGGTAGGTTTTTTATTGCCACTGAGTTTGTACTTAAACCTGTTGATTTGGTAGACAATTTTATTTAAACTAATTGTGTTGAATCTTAAAAAGTCATCTAAAGCAAATTAATGTTTGTGTAGATGAACAAGTAAATTTTGAGCACTAGGAAGATTTTTTTATAACCCTGGCAGCTTGGTAGCAAATTCTATTAGGCCTAACTGTGTTAAAGCTTTTAAGTCATCAGAAGCAAAGTAATCAAAGTAATGCTACTATAGATGAATCGGTTCAACTTTGAACCTTACTGGATGTTTAAGAATCACAGAGAAATCCTGTAAAGGAAGATAAAATGCCAGTATTCTAACTGGGAAACCTCCGATGATTGTATAGGCCGAGAGATTGTCCAGAATTAGCCAGAATATTTCCCGCAGCAGTGAGCAGATTCTGGTAATCTGTCAAACAACTCTGATCGGCCACGACAGGCACGGCCTTTGCCAGGCTTCCCTTAACCAATAAAGTAACAAATTACAAGATAAAGGGAAAACGAAGCAGGCAGTCTGCATTAAATAGTGGCCTTGTGAGGAAACAAGATACACTAATCTGAGAAAGAAAGAAAATACGGATGCAAACCTATTTACGTTGCCTTTTGGACGTATATGTCAGACTGCCTCAGCGGGGAATCGAACCCGGGACCTTTGAAATCAAAGGCCAAGGTCCTACCGCTGAGCCATACTGACGCGGCCTACAACCAATCTCGATTCCATTGGCTTTCCGTCCCGTATAAAGAAAGAAAAGACAACCGCCCCGACTGGCACTCGAACCCAGGAGTTCCCGCTTACAAGCTGGGTACTTAAACACCGTGCTACCGGGGCGGACCCTGGCTACAGGCTCCAGCCGAGCTTATAATAACAATAATGAAGGTTTAAAACACCAAAATGGTCAATGTTTTGGGAAACGGGAGGGCAGAAATGCCACTTACCCCAGTCCGACGTTAAAAAAGCAAGAAATATTTAAGAAATCTTTTTTTTTTCCAAAAAAAAAAAAAGTTCCTCCTCCTCATCCTCAATTACGAGGGTGGGGGACAGAAATCCGGTCTCTTAAGGAAGCGCCTCAGGTCAACCTCCTCAAGCCGATGTCGGAATGAGCCCACGGACGGAGCTGATACCACCGACTCTGGTAGAGAGTTCCTAGGCTCGATTACCCTCACTGCAAAGAAGGATCTGCGAATCTCCAACCGGGCAGGGGGTTTGGTCAGCTTGAAACAATGGCCACGAGTGCACGTGTTCGTTGACAAGTTAAAAAGTGGAATGTCAATTAAAAGAAAACCGCGAAGTATTTTAAAGGTCAGGATTAAATCTGCCTTCAGGCGACGGAGCTCGAGGGAATCAAGCGGACCTTCCCTAGACGCGAAGGACAGATTCCAAATGGTCAATGTCACTAAGGAGGTAAGGGGACCAGACCTGGCAAGCATACTCAAGCAGTGGGCGCACATACACCTTGAATGATCAAACCTTAATCTTCATGTCTCCAGAGGTGAATACACGTTCGATGATGTGTAAGCGATTGTAGGCGCTATTTGCAATCCTATCGCAGTGGTCGGATGGTTTAAGATAAGATGAAAACCAAACTCCGAGAGTTTTTACCGTGGTCTCATTTGTAGCAGTTCAACCTTTCTTGATGGTAACCTAAAGGCCACACACATACAAACGGAGAGAAATCACATACTGCCAGCAGTAAATACAGAATAAATCACAAGGCAAAGGTTTAACGAAGCAAACAAGTCTACATTAAATACTGACCTTGTGAGGATACAAGATACACTAATCTGAGAAAAGAAGAAAAGACAACTGCCCAGCCTGGGATGTGAACCCCTACTAGACAGGCGCTCTAACCACTGTGCCACCATGGTGGATACTGGCTGAGCCCCGTTACTGCAATGGTTCTAGAGCCCACAGCTGGTAAGCGGGATGATCTGTGTTTGAGGCCCAGTCGGGGCAGTTGTTTTTCTTTCTTTCTCAGATTAATGTGTCTTGTATTCTAACAAAGTCAGTATTTAATGCAGACTGTTTGCTTTGTTTCCACTCTTAGCCAGACAGCAAACAGTGTTCTTCAAGAAGGTAGGGAAATGAAGTCGCAGTAAAGACACAAGTAAACAAACTCACAGTGGCGCTATTCGCCACTCTCTTATTGTACAGGCAAGAAGGAGACACGGGAAAAAAAGGTTTTACTGTGGTTAGGGAGATGCGCTGATTGAGTGAGCGAAGCGAACAAAAATCAGCATTTGCCAGCCAGTATGCGCAAAATTGTGATTAAAGAACCTAATTTGATAAAGAGGGGACATGACAGACAAAACGACTCCGGAGTACGAGCTTCTCCTAGTATTATAGCCATGTTCCAGAGATCCCTTCAAATGTGAGTGTGAGAGGACAAATGTAAGCCCAAACATAAAATGTCAGGGTCAACAATTTTAGAACAAATAAATAGACATAAATTGAGGTGTGTGAAGTTGGCCCCCAGAGGGAATGTGCTATTGATTTTAATAATTGTGCTGATAAGTACTATGAATGTGCTCAATGTGCTAACAAACGGAATTGATTGGACCCTTACCGTTTTACGGTAAACCTTTACTGAATTCATTAGGGGCCAACTTCACACACCTATATTAATTTAGATCCGAATAAAGCATTCCTAACTAGATAAATTTCCTTAGCAATGAAGTTCAATTGCAGTTCATATTATAAAAGTTAATATTGGTTTTTTAATATATGTAATAACATTTTTTAATATATGTAACGTGATTGACAGTTACTACAACCTGGGTGATAGCTGAATAGGTTAACATCAGTACGTGACAATTACATGGAAGACAGTACGACGTTGTCATATCCTACAAGGTCATCACACTACGAAACTGTAAATCATGCAACTTGAATTGGGAAGTTTTTGAAAACCCTTAATGCTAAGCCAAAAACAGAAAAATCATATAATTTGGAGAACTATAGGATTTGCTCGCTACCAAAATTAATAGTATGTAACAAGACTACTAGGGCATACTGACAGGTAGAACCGTGAAACCAAAAAAGCAGGATTTAACCTTTTCCCTGCAAACTCACAATGATAAACCACACAATCCTGCCATTCTTTTTCATTCACAGTCCTATAGCTAAGATATCCAGAGAACTATAGGAAAATATTGGTTTGGAGCGTTTCACATAAGTAGGCGGCTAAATACTGATCTAAATAGTTACACTAAAACCAACAATTTTGTATAACGACCTAGTAATAATGGGGAGGGCTTAGACCGTTAAAGGTGTCGTTTTTTATTGACTTCAAAACACTGATATAGTAGTAGTAGGGAAAATTAATAGTTCAAATTGCATAAGAGAGACTAATTAATTTAGAAAGAGAGAAGACACTTTTTATTAAATAATGTAAATAGTGTATGCATAGAAAAGCAACAGAAAATGGAAAACCAAAATGAAATGTGAAAATAACGTTTTTCGAGAGACTGGACAATATCAACTAGATAAATGAAGTCTACAAAACATCATTCTTTTTCCACAGTTCTATAGCTAGAAAGGTCAGAAAACTGCAGAAAAACATTGTTTTAAAGTGTGACACACAAAGAAGTAAATGGTTAAATACTGATCTAAATAGAAAATTACAAAAAAAAATCAACCATTTTTATGTATTTAGTTAGGTACAGTTCCGGTAAAAAAAAAAAAAACGCCCTTTTTCGTTATATCGAGGGTCGTAATAACAACCATGGAGAAATTCAGTTATCTCGAAAACTACTGGACGGATTTTCACGAAACAAAGACTGAAATGCTTATTAGATTGTCTACTGTATTTCTACCCTTATTAAATACTACGTTAACTGACTGAAAATAATTGGCCGAGCGAGAAAAATTTAATGATATATGTTGATATCTCCAAAACCAGTAGAAGGATTTTCATGAAACAAAGACTGAAATTGCAAATTATAATTTTCTGTTGAATGTTGCATGTCATAGGTGTAAAATTATAGCATATAGCATAACACTTAATCCAGTTTTTGTTTATTCAATTCTATCCAGTAATTTATGAGATATATTATTAGTTATCAGTTCGTGTTGCTTGCTCGGCCAATTATATTTGGCTACTTACCATTACATGTAATACATATAGAAATATAGCTGATATCATAATAAGCAACCCAGTTTTTGTTTCATTCAATTCTGCCCTGTAGTTTCTGAAATATCAACATTTTCGTTCAGTCCCATACATTAATGCTGCAACTTCTTCCGTATAACGAAGGCGTTTTTTTTTGGCCGGAACTGTACAAAGTTTAGCGTTCATACAAAATACCACTTACTAGAAACCTAACCGTAAATACAGACGACAGTTATCACAGATGGGCTACAGTGTGTATCCAACTCCATTGCGATGTTTAGGATGGGATAAAAGCATGGTTGTGCAAAACATGTGCCTGTAACGACACGTAAGGCCGAAAAGACAACTTCAATAGTGAAAATCTACGAATAAACGTGCGTTGGGAAAAGACGAATGGACGATGAACACGTCAGTAAAACCGGAGGTATTCAGTCAATAACGAGGAAAAAATCAGCATAAAGACTTGGATGACACCACATGTGCCAATTGTACTAAAAATTGATCAGCTTTCGAAACGGGGAAAAATAACACAAAGGGAAAGTTGTATATGTCTGTGCGTAGGTAAACGAGGAAAGTGCACGAGGTGAAGGTCATGCCATCAACAGTAAACAGGATGTATTTGATGAATATCAGCATGTTGACGACAATATTTCACAGCATCTTTGTAGCGGTAGGAAAATGCATTACTTTTAATTGTGTACGAAAATAATTACTATAAAACTAGAGAAGGCTAATTAAATTTTTTATTTATTTTTTTTATTTTGACGAGTCTTGTGTCAGCCGAAGCAACTAATGCTTGGTTGGCTGAACCGGCTCAATTTTGAACATACCAGATTTTTTTAGAGAAGAATAAATCTGTTAAAGGGAGGTGCCAACCCGGGGATTAGATTCGGGGAAACCTCCAATCATCATCGGGGCCAAAAGATTATCCAGAATTAGCCAGAATACATCCCATAGCCACTGAAGGAGCATGGTAGCCTCTCACGCCATCCTGGCCGGCAGTCCTGGACGGAACTTTGCCTAGATCCCCTTTCCAGGGGTTCGACCAGATTCGCAAACCTCCAGCAACCAGGCTGAGCTCTCTCACCGCTCAGCCACGATGACCACTTGTGAAATTCAGTAAAACTCAGTTGTAAAAGCAGGGTCATGCATGTAACTAAATAAAACTTGACCAGGAATGGGAAACCGAAATGACTCTACAAAACAAGACTTGCTAGGAACCCAGCTGCAAAATTCACGAAACAGATATGACAGATTGGAGTGCAGCGTGCTTTCAATTCCATTTTGATGCTCGATACAACAGGAAGGGTGCAAAATGACAATATGCAGTGACGGAACATGGCTGAATAAAGACACGTTTGTTGCTGGTGAACCAGAGGTATTCGATCAACAACAAGGAAAAGCCAGCATATATGCGTAGATGACACAACACGTGCATGTGCACAGACCTACTGCGCTAAAAAACTTATTAGCTATCGTAACGTGGAAAATGACAAGACAGGAAAGGTTTATATGTGTTGCTTTAACCTCACTGACACGGCCTGACAACTCGCAAATCAAAGACAACAACACGTTTCATTAATATTCGGCACACATTTTATGTTCCTTGAATGGTGTTGGTTACCAGTTAGGCTGGGTACCCATTAAGGTGGTACTTTAGTTTAATACGATTAGGTTCAATCAGTGTGTCCTCATTAAAAGTGCAACGTTGTAGGGCCATTCTGGTTTCGCCTTCCAGAATACCTTTGAAGACAGAGGTCGGGTGGGCTGAGGAAAACGATAAAGACCAAAATGTTTGAGTTGGCTTAAGAAAATGTCTGGTGTACACTTTCTGCAAGAATAGGTCCTTACCAACAACAATGTCCAA
>JAHWFP010032947.1:0-11187 GCA_023313725.1 Lithobius niger
GACGTACGCCAAGTTTCTAACGGCAATAGCGCCAGAGGTAGGTTGCAGTTTGACCCGTGTTCTGAAGAGTTACTTTTAGGACCCCCACGCACACAGAGGGCAAGCCGCGCTGCCAGGTCGCTGCGGCCAACGAGAATACTTACGGTGTACGTAGCAACGCGCACTTGGCCTCAGCGGCCAGCCTGTCGCCGCAGCCACTGGGATCCCGGGTGGCGTGCAGGCGGCCACAGGGCGACCATACTTGCTCCGTATTCATTTTTAACCACATGATCGAGAATTATCAATGAAAAACGGACGTGGCAGCACGGCACGTCGCCGTGTGTTTTGCCGCCACCACTGGTCGCGCGACCTGGCCACTCAGTGCGCGGGTGCCCTTAGTGTCAAGGCAGTCTTAAAATGGACACATTTGTGGCACTCAACAGCCAGCTTCCTCCAAACGCTGAGGACCGTAAGGGCGCATTTATGGAACGAGACCTTCTCGCTCGCTGAACACTGTTTGCTAGGCAATCGTTATTTATTTACAATTAGTTCGGCGTTTCTACTAAATGAATGCGGTAATAGATAAAGTAAATGTATTATAAATAACACGGATAAAGAACAAAGTGCAACAGTCATTTTAAACATTGGTACAACATTGTTGCCATTTCACGCTATTTCTAAAGTTTGCTATTCTCGCTGAAAAAACAGCTTCTAGCAATGATTAAAAGACGGCAGAATAAATAGCTACTTGCAGCGAGAATTCTAATCCAACATGGCGTCCATTTCGGGGTTTTCGAATCGAAGACAAATCGTCGAATACCGGTATTCAGAAATTTGTCCGTCGTCTTGTACAGCAGTAAAAATTGTTTTCTAGTTGTCATAAATCGACGCTGTCATGTTGCACACTTCGTACGTTGAGGCACGAGGAGGAGATTTGCGTCCGCGTTGTTGCCATGGTTACCACGTATAGACAACTGGAAAGCCGGTAAAGGCGAGAAGCAGCCAGCAGATTTAGTATTAACCAAGTGAAAGCTAGTAAGCGGGAAATTTGTCGTTGCGTAAACGAACCCTAAAAGTCTGTAGTTCTAGAGTGCGTATGGTATCATTTGGAGAAAGACATAAATCGCTATAAATATATAAAAAATTGCATAATCGCTACTTGTTGTTTACGTTCTAAACATTCCTTTAGGACATGGGTACAAGGCGGCTGTGCCTTTGACCCATCCCAGAAGGGTTTGTTGTCATTCCAGAAGGGGTGGGTGTGCTCAGGTTTTTTCTCGAACCCAAGTTGACCAAAGCACCAGTTCTAGGAAAGAGCCCTCCAGTTCGGGGAAGGGATGAAGGGCACCCGCGCACACAGCGGCCAACGAGAATGCTTACGGTATATGTATCAACGCGCACGTGGCCGCAGTGGCCAGCCTGTCGCCGCGGTCACTGGGATCCCGGGTAGCGTGCAGGCGGTCACAGGGCGACCATACTTGCCCTGGGTTCATTTTTCACCACGTGATCGAGAATTATCAATGGAAAACGGAAGTGGCCACGCGACCTGGCCGCTCAGTGCGCGGGCGACCTAACGCCCGCTCAGTGCGCGGGCGACCTAACGCCCGCTCCTTCTGACGTCAGAAGGCGTAGTCGGTCGGCTCTTGTAAAAAGCCGAGGCCCGGAATCTTCCCGGGGAGGAAGTGAGGACGTTCAAGCTTCAACCGCCCAACATGAGGGCGGTAACGAAGGATTGTTAATCGTTGGTAGTATTTAGTGCTACAATAACGTTAAAGGTACATGCATCCCTGTTGGCTTTCCTGTACGTCTCAGTTTTGCTACATTAGTTCAAACGTATGTAAATGTTGGCAACAGTCATTTTCTTAGTTTTTTTTTCTAGATGATTTTGCGACACTAACTCTTAAGTCTCTAGCCTATGTAAATGTTGCAAGAGCAATTCTCAATGGGTCGCACGACTTGACGATGTAAACGCGGTCTCGTATCAGACGCTCGTGGTGAGGACACCTCAACACCACCGAAGAAAAAACCTGAGGGCAGTATTCTTCCACACCAGAAGAACAATCGTCTATATGGCGATTACACATTAAAATGTAAATAATGTATAATTTTTTAGGCATAAAGCCAAAACAACTTTCAGCTTAGTTGTGTTTTAGGTGTTGCCAACACACGATATTTTTTATTTGTAACAGGTGACGACTTTGTTTATTTACGAAAAATGTCCGATGTTCAAACCAGTTTAAAAATCTAACCTAAACTGCAATTAGCCCTTTAAAAAACTAGCTGGAACATTTAATCTTTTTATTTGTGCACTTAATGCATTTTGGTAAATTTAACTTCTTGCCATGAACCCTACCGGAGCTCCAATGTTTATGTTTGTCTATTTTTATGGACCCAGTGTATGATTTTATGTTTATTTTTTATAGCATCTCCATCCAAACTCCGACCGTAGTGAACCTCTAAAAACGTAAACAAACTAGCTTTCCTTCGTTAAAAACATGCCTTGTATATAGCAATCCGTTTCCCAAAGTCAAATGTTTATTCTGTGCCCTTCGTCCCCTCCCCTCCTTCAATAGTTGCGATGCATCACATCGTAGTTTATTTTAATAGGCCAAAAATCACGTTGTTATGAGTTGAAAACTCACTTGCACATTCAAAGCCAGGCCTCTTAAGTTTCCAAGTCGGCAATTCCCTTTGTCAATTCGAATCCATCCAACCAAAACACTGCTTCAATTCCGTCAGCCAGTCAGAGCGCTCCAGCTACCCCGGTCGTCCGCGCTACCACTCCAACTTCCGGTAGTGACAGCTCGGCCGATATAGGTCAGTCTCTCTTCCTCCAGGATGTCCGCCTCCTCTTCCCCGCACGTCCCCTCCGAAGCTATCCTCGGCGTCCGCGCCGACTTCCGGTAATGAGTATATAACCCCAAACCCAGAGACACTCGTTAGCTCAGCTCAAGGACTCTCAAAGCTAGAGGTCACTATGCCGGTCGGGAGTGGAGATGCCGCGGTCCGATGGTTGCCATGCCGGGCAAAGGTAGTGGTTCGTATCGTACTTAGTTTAGCTTTAAAAGTTTATTTTTTGGAAACTCCATTCAAAATTTATAGTTTAAACTTAACTTAACCTCGTAGCTTTAGAAGGTGAATTTATGGTGCGTCAAGCCAAACGGCATTTCGGACGTTGGCGGCCGTAATTTAAGGGTTCACGGTCCCTTACTAAAAACCAGCTTTCATCATTTTGTTTTTTTAAACGCAGTTTAAAGTAAACAGGGACGGTTTGATCTTCGTGGAGGGTTGCTTTGATTAAACGCTCGGATCCACTTTATATGTAGCCGAGGCTTTATAATTTAAGGAGTTGACTTATCAACAGCAACTCTAGGAGGTTTAATGCTTAGTTAATTCACGGTTGAAACATAACTGTTTTTTAGGTCTCCTATTACTAGACAGCCGAGGCTGTTCGTAATTTAGAGGGCTCTTTTGCGAAATCCCCTTGTGCCTACTCAACTCACTTTTTCTATTTGAAATTGTTTTATGTGAACCTCGTGTTGGTTCTAGTGTCGAATTTAATGTAAATTCCCCCTGTATTTTAAAACCTAAACTAGGTGTAAAGTTACCAAATGTAATTGTAGTGCGATATTTTTATTCATGTTTGTTTAAAATAAAAACCAGGAGTTTTTCTTAAACGTCCGTCAGTTTATTCGCTCGTTGTTTGCTAGAAGTTAACATGCAAGATAATTCTCTTAAACTTAGCTTAGCTAGCCTAATTTGTCCACCTTGGTGGCAGCGTTACCGCTTATTATTACAGTTAGCCTACAATATTAGGACATGTGTAGCTCCATTCCCTACGCCGGGACTGTAGCTGTTGTGCTTATTTGAAACAAAAAGTACCCAAAAGTAATAGTAAGAAGATCAAGTTACACCAGGCGACCGGCGATGCTACAAGCACCTACTCCGTCGTAGCATCCGCCGTTACAAATGGTGGCAGCGGTGGGATGAACAGGTGCTGTTCCTTCAAGCGTTTCCCCCCTGCCATGCTACTATGCCATTTGTGTTGAACAATTCTTCAACAACAAAGATGTCCGTGACTCCGACACCATAGTCACAGAAGTAGACGCCCGCATTGTAGTCAGAAATCAATGCCGAAGCAGACGTCAGCATTGCCGCTAAAATCAATGCAATTCCCGATGTCCGCACTGCCGACAAAAACAGTGCCCGTCATCAGCGCCCGCAACTAAGCCGTTCCGGAGCCGAGAAGCAAGGATCGTAGATGTCCCCCCCCCCCCGCCTTGGGAATCAACAAGCCGTGGACCATAAACAGCGAGGAGGATTTCACCACTCTTGGGAAGAAAGCTCCGTCGCCGTATTCAGTGGACCTTGGACAACGCCAACCATCGTCACAGTGAAGTAGGCCTCAACAAGACGTCCTACTGCAAGTAGAAGTGTACTAGCCAATTCATTCGTCAGGTGGGAAGTTTGGATTAGGACTAGACTGACCGCACAGTGATTGTGTACGGGGTAAGTGTGCATAGGATATGCTTAAGGCCGCCAAGCCGAGTGTTATGATTAAGAGCCTTTTAGGTATTTTAGTTGTTTATACACCTGAGTGCTAGGAGGTCTAAAATAAGTGTATTTCTTGCTAAACTTACGGTAGTTGGGAGAGAAGTGTTTTTAGTAACTCGCTCTGCTCAATTTAAAAGTAAAATTAATTTGCGGCTGCATTTTAATGAAGTTTCATTTATAAGAGTTTTATTTTAAAGCTTAAAGTTAAAAATGTCCAACATGGATGATTTTGAAGATGTCGTTAAAGACATTCAGTATAAAGACTTGAAAAAAGCCTGTTTAAAATTAGGTCTAACTGTTAGTGAAACCCGTCACGAATCGGTGACTATTTTGAAAAATGCCGTCGAGGAAGAAAAGATTTCCGTTGACGATCTCTCTGACGAATTAGCTCCGGCTATAGAAAAAAGAGAGGCAACCATCCTACAAAAAAAAAGGAGTTAGCAGCCAAAGAGCAAGAGCTCGCGCTGAAAGCCGAAGAATTAAGGTTAAAAGCAGTTGAGCTAGCCGCCGCCGACAAACGTATGGCGCATGAACTAGCGTTACGGGACCAAGAGGCCCAAATCAGGAATCGTGATGTTCATTTCAAGGAACAGGAGGCCCAAATTAGCGAACGCGATAGTGCTCAAGAATTATTAAAATTAGATAAGCAGATCGAACTAGCTAGGCTAACGGCTGCAAATCTTAGTGGTAATTCCAGTCCAAGTAGTGGTTCTGGAACTCCCCCAAATCATAGTGTTCCCGTAAACAAACCGGGTAAAATTGCTGACGCAGTCATACTTGTAAATAAATGGACTTCCGAATCGGAAATTAATAGTTTTCTAAAAATATTTGAAAAAACTATGGAAACGCAGCGTATAGACAAAACAGAATGGGTCGTCGGACTACAGCCCCTTCTCGGTGAAGTTTTGATTAAAGTATGCGATCAAATGTCGATCCTAGAAATGCATGATTATGAGTTAGTCAAAATCAGGTTACTGGAAAGGTTTGTGCAGACTAAGGAAGCCGTACAAGCATAGTTTCGTTCACTCGAACGTGGCACCGAACAA
Source organism: Lithobius niger (assembly GCA_023313725.1). Lineage (NCBI taxonomy): Eukaryota > Metazoa > Arthropoda > Chilopoda > Lithobiomorpha > Lithobiidae > Lithobius > Lithobius niger. The sequence goes on from JAHWFP010032947.1 coordinate 5,580, forward strand.
TTGTTCCACGAACATGCGTTCGCACTCGAAACCCTATTTTCAAGATGGGTGTCCCTAGCTGAAATTAATGGCAGCTATGACAAGCTAGCTAATTTAGTTATGCTTGAGCAATTCACTAAATCATGTCCCATGGCCCTGTGCAAGTGGTTGCCGGACCAAATTAGACTTGGTACGTTACACGAAGCAGCCAAACTCTGTGATGAGTTCACCACCAGAAACAAACAGATTTCTGCGGACATGGCCCCTAAGACAGGGAAGGTACAACCTAGTGCGTCGTCGTCTGGACAAGCTTCTAAAGCTTCCTCCAATTTTCGAAGTGGCCACCGAGCCTCTTCCACTGCAGCTAAACCGGCCGGTACTGCAGCATCTTCTGCCGATCCGAGTAAAGGAGACTCGGCCAGCAGCAACTACTCCAACCGTGAGTTTGACTGGCCTAGGAGGCCTAAGTTTGAAGGTACCTGTTTTTTTTTGTAGCAGAACCGGACACAGAAAAATAGAGTGTCGTGCTCGTATTGCTCAAGAGGGAAACCCAGCCTCTAACGCAGAGTGTAACTTTGTTAGCAATAATCCTCCCGAGTTGGTTCTTTCCAAACACATTCACGAATGGACAGTGAATGGTGCGAAATGTCTGGTCTTAAGAGACACAGGCTCGACACACGATGTCATTTCAAGGGATTTTGTAAAGCCCGAGCAGTTTACGGGTGAATATACCCACTGCCGCAACGCTCTCTCAGAGCAGACGACCGCTCACGCAATTGCCGTGATTGAAGTTGAAACCCCCTATGGTAAAGTTCAATCCGAGGCCCTTGTTTCGGATCACGTTGGTCCTCATTTCCAAATGCTTTTGGGAGTGCCCTCGCAGACAGTATTAGAAGAAAAAGGTTTAAAGGCCCTGCCCCCTTACTCTAATGCCATCACTCGTTCCCAAACTCGTGTGGAACAGCAGCTCCCGATATCTAAACCCAAATATCGTGAGATCGAATCTGAGAGTGAAGACGACTCAGACAGTGATCCTATTTCTAGTGTAGTTTCCCCTTCCCAGGAAGGTTTCATTTCTCCTAAGGTTGATAGCTTAGATTCAGCTATTTTAGGTCCCCAGTCAGATCAGTTAAATAAATTACCGAGTGTTGACAAACCCGAATTTGCCAAGTTGCAGTTAGACTGCCCAACTTTAAAATCATGCTGGCAAACTGCTGAGCTCCCGCTGGACCAGCAGGATGAAAACAAGCAGTTTTTCATCGAGAAAGGATTACTTTTCCGTAAGCCCTTTCGGCCTTCAGGAAGACCGTTAATCAAGAAACAACTAGTGCTTCCGAAGGAGTGTAGAAATTTAGTCTTGAACACCGCACATGCAAATGCATGGGCTGGGCATCTAGGCCGATCCAAAACGAAGGATAGAGTGTTGACTAATTTTTACTGGCCACATTGTTTTACTGACATTGACAATTTTGTATCCACATGTTTAACCTACCAGAAAAATGGTAAATCTGGTCAGAAGTTTGTTGCCCCTATGGTGCTGGTGCCCATGGATGACGAGCCGTTCAACCGATACGTAATCGATATCGTAGGCCGCATCAAGCCTGCTAGTAAGGCTGGTTACAGGTATATCTTGTCGTTACTCGACCTGGCAACAAAGTTTCCCGAGGCCGTGCCCCTCAAAGAGGCCAACAGCCAGAGCGTTGTAGATGCGCTCCTCCTTGCGTTTTCTAGGTTAGGCTTTCCAGCCGAACTCCAAAGTGACCTAGGCTCTTGTTTCATATCGGAACTTACAACTCTTTTCTTAGAAAAGTGCGGTATAAAGTGCGTTAATTCCAGTGTAAACCACCCGCAATCTAACAGCGTGGAACGTTTCCACAGGACGCTCAAAGCGGTGCTAAGAGCTGTCTGTTATGAGCATCCCCACGATTGGGAGAGGTGCCTGCCAGGAGCAATGTTTGCCCTGAGAACTGCTCCACATGATAGCACTGGCTTCACTCCAGCTGAGTTAGTCTACGGACGCAACCTCAAAGGCCACTGGAGTTGGTGAAAAGCCATTGGATTGAACCCGACGTTCACCCCTCAGTGTTAGAATACATCTTGGACTTGCTCCAGAGATTCCAGTATTCTCGTGAGCTCTCTCAGGAGAGCATCACTCGTAGTCAACAAAAAAATAAATCTTATTACGACATCAAGGCAGTTGAACGTAAGTTCAAAGTTGGTGATAAGGTTCTAGTCCTTAAACCAGCCCGCACCAATAAGTTACATTTATTGGGATGGACCCTGTGAAGTGTTGAAACGATTATCAGATACTAATTATCTTGTAAAAAAATCGTTTGGCTTACAAAAGGAAACCATATATCATGTAAACCTTCTCAAACCCTATCTGCCTAGGGAGGGGTCAAGCAATCATTCTTATAATGACGAACGTGAGCTTCCTCACACCGACCATGTTTGGACAGGTCAGCCTGGAGATGGCCACCTTACTGCTAAGGCCGCCATGAGTCTTTTTTAAAAAGACAGGCAACTTAACAGAGTTGCAGAAGAACGACCTCCTTGAGGTGTTCGAAAAAGTAAACGGTGTTTTCTCTACTTTACCAGGACGCACTGATCTTGTCACACACGACGTTGAATTAGTCGACTCCAAAGTCAAACCCTGTAAGTATTATCGCCACGCGAAATTCGAAAGGGATTTGATCGTCACTGAAATCAGGCGTATGCTTGACTTGGGCTTAATCGTTGAAACCGATTCCCCACATGGTTCACCCATGATCATCGTACAGAACAGAGAGCTGAATAACAATACGGTAACCAAAGATTACCCAATTCCCAACATAGAGGAATGTATTGAGCGTGCAGCCAAGTGGAGGTTTATTTCTATTTTTGATCTAAACCGTGGTTTCTGGCAAGTGCGCTTGACGCCACAGGCTTCAACGGCCGCCACCATCACAACTCCCATTGGGAAGTTTGCCCCCCTGATGATGAACATGGGGATGAAAAACGCTCCATTCTGCTTCCAGAAGCTCATGGACAACGTCACTCGTGGCATGGAAGAGTATGTCACTCCTTTTCAAGACGACACTGCTGTCGGGGCCGAAACGTGGCCACAGCATCTTGAAAACATTCACAATTTCCTCTCTGCTGTCAAGAAGGCCGGATTGACGGTAAATGCCAAGAAATCGCAGGTCGTTTGCAGCAAAGCTACTTTCCTTGGCCATGAAGTTGGCAATGGATCTCGCACACCCTCCGAGGTGAAGGTCTTGGCCGTGCAGACATTTGCACGACCACAAACTAAGAAAGATGTCCGTTCCTTTCTCGGTTTGGTTGGATATTATCAAAGATATATCCCTCACTATTCTGAAATTTTTACCTGTCTCACAGACTTCTTGAAAAAGGATGCGCCCGATCCCGTCATTTGGGTTGAATCAAAGCAAGCTGCTTTTGACACGTTGAAAAGCTCGTTAGTGACGTTTCCCGTCCTGAGAGCCCCCGACTTCACACAGCAATTTATTTTGCAGTGTGATTGTTCAGATCGTGGTATGGGTTGTGTTTTATCACAAGTGTTTGGAGAAGAAGAACACCCCTGTCTTTACGTTTCCCGTAAACTGACAGCACATGAACAAAACTACGGGACGACTGAAAAGGAATGCGCGTGTTTGATCTGGTCCGTTGCCAAATTGCGTCCCTACATCTATGGAACAAAATTTGTCATAGAATCCGATCACAACCCATTGCACTGGCTCAAACAAATGTCTGGCAAAAATCCCAGATTGCTTAGGTGGAGCCTAACCCTACAAGATTACGACTACACCGTTAGATACAAACCTGGAAAGTTACACGTAAACGCTGACACTCTCAGCAGGTATTTTGTTTAAACATTTAATTGTTAAAACACGTCATTTTCAGTACAAATTGACTGGAAATTTAATTTTTATCTTTAAATATTTTTAAGTGGTATATTGAAAGTGCAACCACAACAAAAGGAACTTTCAGCTATTTCCCGTTTCGGAACTCTACACCTAAATTTTAAGTGCCTATGTTTTACTCTTTTTGTCACTATCAACGTCTCCCTGTGTGGGAGAATATTGTCAAAGACTGTAACGACACTAATTAAATATTCATTAGGAGTATTCTACGGGGGTTGCAACTTGTTCCCGGTTGGCCCTTCTTAAGGTTTTTACGAAACATTTTTCCTGCAAAAAATTTTTCCGTCTCACCTCTGAGTGCAAAAGGTCAACTCTGTCGTTAAAAGGTTGTTGCGTTATTATCCATACAACCGCCCAGTGTTGTATAATATGTTTAAGTTATGGGTACCATCTCTAAACCCTTCAGTGTAAACTAATATTATGTAAAACAAGTTGTTTGGTAACCTTAAACCACTCCAGTGGTAGTCTGTTAACTTTAAATAGAGCTGATAGTTGCGCATGCGCTTATAGTACCCTCTATTCCGATCCTTAACGCAAGCTAGGTCCTGAGGAGTGTGCCCAGGGGTTTTTCTCGAGGTTTTTCCAGATAAAAAAAATAACTTTCTGTGCACGGCTGACTGGTTAGAGCATTAAATGTTGCGATTATCTCATTTGAATTAACAGCTACAAAAACCCTAAAACTGTGACCCTTTATGGTCAAAATTTGCGTTTTTATTTATATAAACTTTCGTTTGCTCCAATTTTCTTTGTGGCCAGTACGACTTTCCTGCAACAAGCAGCGCGGACCGCACTAAGTTAATTTTTGCAACTAGTGTCCCTTTAACTTGTAATTTTTATTTACAAAAATTTCTTGAGCCACAAAAACGTCAGTCCCCCAAAAATATAAAATGGCAATTTTTATTTTTTGTAAACAGTGTATTTTATAACTTGTGGTGATGTATTTCACGGGAGGTGTATTCCTCAGAAGGTGTATTCCTTGGTGCATTAATTTATGCAATTTATTTACATGGCTTGGCAGTCTTGTTCTTTGGCATGTCTTGTGTGCACTGACCTTTTCTGTTGTAGCACTTATTTGAAGTTCGACAGTAACCCCAAATAGAGTCCTCCGCGTGGGGGCGTGTAAACGCGGTCTCGTATCAGACGCTCGTGGTGAGGACACCTCAACACCACCGAAGAAAAAACCTGAGGGCAGTATTCTTCCACACCAGAAGAACAATCGTCTTTATGGCGATTACACATTAAAATGTAAATAATGTATATTTTTTTAGGCATAAAGCCAAAACAACTTTCAGCTTAGTTGTGTTTTAGATGTTGCCAACACACGATTTTTTTATTTGTAACAGGTAACGACTTTGTTTATTTATGAAAAATGTCCGATGTTCAAACCAGTTTAAAAATCTAACCTAAACTGCAATTAGCCCTTTTAAAAACTAGCTGGAACATTTAATCTTTTGATTTGTGCACTTAATGCATTTTGGTAAATTTAACTTCTTGCCATGAACCCTACCGGAGCGCCAATGTTTATGTTTGTCTATTTTTATGGACCCAGTGTATGATTTTATGTTTATTTTTTATAGCATCTCCATCCAAACTGTGACCGTAGTGAACCTCTCAAAACGTAAACAAACTAGCTTTCCTTCGTTAAAAACATGCCTTGTATATAGCAATCCGTTTCCCAAAGTTTATTCTGTGCATTACACTTCGTG
>JAHWFP010032961.1:0-21631 GCA_023313725.1 Lithobius niger
AAGGCAAAGCATTAGCCGAGGTATTAGTAGCCGCAACTACCGCCAGAGCTCCGCGTAGGATGGGAAGAAGTAAGACGGTATATCTAGTTAACTTTCTAATCTATGATTCCAGTCGATGATTACCGTCGTTGCATGGTTCCTGCTGCAAGAACCATTGTCGGCAGCTCAGACTCGGTACAGCCTTAACTGTTTATGATTATTTTACTTGCCGGCTTTATGTTTTGTCTTTGCCTCTGGTTCTGGGGTAGAAAAGAAATTTGGTTTCAGATTAAAGAAACCTGTTGGTCTTCCGCTATGTTTTCGCCTGATTCTTTTCCTCTGGGATCTCGTGCTCAAGCGGCTCTGGTGTCACGTCGGAAGACGTATACACAATAAACATTAAACTCTTAATTTTGGTAGCGTGGAGAAAAAGAAACTTTGGCTTTACTGTTCACAAATCGATGTGTGATGAACCATATTATAATTATGCGCCTAAACGTTCAGGAGCGTACTGACCATACGGGGAAAAGGGAAATTTCGCGTAGGGCCTATTCGGAGTTAGCCGAATGGGCCTTAAACTGGAATAATTTTCTGTTTTCATGCTTAATCTTTCGAAATTGTGTGAAATTAAAACGTGTATGTTGGCACCAGCAATAAATTTGATAGACCTGCATTACTTCGCAGAATTAATTTTTCTGTACTTTTTTGAATAGTTTTGAAACTGCAATATTAAAGAAAACTCAAGTTTGCTTTTTCACTATAAAATGTGGCTTCCTCATTTGTTACTCTCCCCCCCCCCCCCGGAAACCACACAGCCCCCAAAAGTGAAAGCATCTAGTGGTTGGTCTATACCGATTTTTTCTGGGGTTAATTCCCCCCCCCCCCCCCCGTAACTACGCCCCTGCCTATATTTATGCAATAATGGACTCATGATGATGATGGGAAGTAAAGTTTTGCGTGGTGGTTAGAGTTTGAGAAAGGAGAATCGATACGCAAATAGTGACACTTGGTCTATCTTGTGGTACAGTATTTCCCTATTGTACACGAGTACGTGTCAGGTTGAATAGAAGGCAAGTGTGTGCTAAACACACGCTTCGGATGCAGGCGTTGCGCCAGGAAGACTAATTTGTTTGAAGCTCAAAGTGAAATTGAGGACGGCTGTTTCCACGCCCACGCAACCCAGTAGGCCTAATTGAGAATCAGTGTCTCGTCATCCGAAAGATCCCCGACCCGATCAATATACTGTGTAAGAAATGGCTGCTTCAAGTTCGACGCAAGACTTTGGGACGAAAATATGAAACACTCTCGTTGGTGTGGCATTAAAGTATTGATGCAGAGCTATCTATACGCAAAACAATATTGACGTCTTTTGGTGCCGTAAGTTTACCTTGACGAGAGCTTTCTGAAAGTTCCGATTGTGTAGACGTAGCGATGTATTTTGATCTCGGTGACTGTTTGCCGAGTGAGCCCATTCACTGAGCTAAGGCAAAGTAGGTCCGTCCATTCAGTTGTATTTTTATCGCAAAACAAGCCACAGTCGCACAAACACAAGAATTGGTAATATTTTGGTGTTTATTTTCTAACCCCTTCATCAGACCCTAGTTTAAAACAGTTCAAAAAACACTAACGCAGCATAGCCTTGTCACACATACAGTTTTACAACATTTGCTTCATGGGCAACCAATTTTTTGTTGCACTCTTGGTTTTATTACACAATACAACACTTTGCTTGGCTTAAAACCTTGTTTCATAGCTAAGCAAAGTGCTGTACGTGGTAATGACATAAGGACTGCAACAAAAATGGCTGTACATTAAAGCAAATGTCGTGGGGGCAGTGTGTGTCACAAGACTATGCTGCATTAGTGTTTTTTGAACTATTTTAAACTAGGGTCTGATGAAGGTGTTGCAAATAAACACCGAAATACTACCAATTCTTGTGTTAGTGCGACAGTGACTTTTTTTTACGATCTAGTACTGACAGTTCTCTTTACTTATTTACATAAAGTTCTTTCACATTACTCATTTTTTTCCCCATATAGTCTGATTATATTTTCATATAATTTTTTTACATTTATTTATTTTTCACTTTTTGCCTGGGCAAACGTTTCTGTTGGGATGGTACGAGGTCCACCAAGGGTCAGTGACCACTTCACCGTCCCTCCTTTGAAGATAACAACAGGATGATCAAAAAGTCTGAGTAAACCCTCTGCCTTTCCTAACCTAGTCACAGGATCAGGGTGCTACACAGTTGTTTTAATGACCTTGGAATGGCCCTTCAGAGCAACACGATGTTAACTTTTGTGTTATTATGTATTCTTGGGTTATGCCCAAACACCAAGCAAGGTTCCCCTTCCAGGCAGGCACCCTAGCTGTGCTTCATGCTCAGTAGGCCTTAGACTTTCCTGGGGAAACTGGCCGTGAGAACTGAGATGCTTAGTGACTTCTTGCCTGGATTTTTGATGAGAGCAGTCAAGCTCAGCACTGCTTTGCCCTATTTGGTTTATGCACTTTATAATTGAAGCCCTATTATATGATATTTGTGAGATTTGTGAAAGCAACTATTAACTGTCTGGACTGTACAGATAAGTGAACATAGTCTAATGAATATATTGTATTTTTGTTGCCCAAACCAGATAAGTAAACTGGTCAAAGAAAAGCATAAGCTCAAGTTAATTTATTGAAATCCTAATTTGCGTACCATTGAGTTTATTTGCCCTTGTAGAATAACTGTGGAGGTCCTTTATTCAATATAGTGGCTATTTTCTTAAAGGGTAATTGCATCCATTTTGATATGCATGCTTTACTTTTGGATCACATACACAATAACTAAACACAAGAATTAGGGTAAGAATACGTTACGTACGTCCGATATAACAATTTAATTATTGCATCACCAAATCACGATACGGAAACCGCCATTGTTTTGCTGGAATGCGCAGAAATTAAGGCTGACAGATGCCACTTTTCGATTTCGACTTGCAGCCAATAGAGCTATCTCAATCGGCTGCGAGTCGAAATCAAAAAGTGTCATCCCTCGCCATTAATTTCTGCGCGTTCCAGCAAAACAATGGCGGTTTCCATGTCGTGTTTTGGTGATGCAGTAATTAAATTGTTGTATCGGACGTACGTAACGTATTCTTACTGCAATTTTTGTGTTTAGTTATTGTGTAAGTGATCCAAAAGTAAAGCATGCTTGTCAAAATGGATGTAATTGCCCTTTAACTACTCTAACTGGGTATTGTTATCCAGTCAATAATAACAGGGTAACAGACCAAGAAAATAACATTTTGATACACTTAGTAGAGCAGCAGTGTAAATTGAAAGTTGTAGAAAATCGTAAGCCAACGCCAAAGCCAAAAACAGGCGGCTGGAGCGACAACCTAGTCGCAACCATTCTTCTGTCCACTTCCACCACTTTCGGGGCACATCCGCTTCATACTTCCGGTTTAAAAAAAAAAAAATTATGTTAACTAATTTTTGGGCGCTCAATAAAATGGTGAAAACCATTTTTCTCTATCTAGTACCATTCCATAAATGATGGGCTCATATGTAGGCTACTTCCGGTCACTTTTGGGCCACCTCCAGCAAAAATATTGAGGCGCACAACTCTATTACGCACTACAACAGCGGTCTCTATTATATAACCTAAAAGTAGTGACCATCACAATTGCCGGTTAAAAATTTGTTTTAGGCCTAGTTTTGAATTTTAGGCGTAATTATCAGCTTTTAGGCCTAATTTTTACCTGCTGGTTCAAATTCTTAAGTAGCAGCTAACGGAGACTTGAATTCGAGAGTAGGCCTATTCATTCATGCAACATGGTGTCGAGATGTTATTAGTGTCGTTAACGAAATTCTTTTTTTTTTTTACGGTTGCGTGTTTTTCAGTAGTGGTTAAATGCGATGATCATGTTATTATTTCATTGAGTTACGTCGTAAAATCCTGTTAGCTATCATTGAGTTACGTCGTGAAATCATGTTAGCTATCATTGAGTTACGTCGTGAAATCATGTTAGCTATCATTGAGTTACGTCGTGAAATCCTGTTAGCTATCATTGAGTTATGTTGTGGCATCCTGTTAGCTGGAAGCAACGATGATTTTAATTTTCTTTAGCTGTACAGGAGATTAATACCGGCCTAATCGCATGATCGTATGATTACAATGCTATTCGGAGTAGATTTACATAATTTAAAAATGATCAAAGTTAGTGGTGAAAACTGCAACTGCACTCCGGGCATGCAAGGACGTGAGTAACTATTTTGTTGCATGCCATCTGTGTACAGCAGTGCAGCTTTTAGAGCTAACTTTGGTTGCCTATAAATTCACCAACATCCATATATTTTTTGATTTTGCATTGCTAGGGTTCTCTGCAATTTTCCAATTTACATTCGCCCTCGACCTATTTACATACTTGAGCCGGGCCAATAATCGCAGCCGTGGGTTAAAAATCGATAACAGCTCGTTTCTCACCAATAACTCTTAATTATACAGCGTTGCAGATAATTATTAAAATAAAATACCAGCTTTCAGTTTACGAAAAATTATAAATAGGCTACATGCTTAAACGTGTATTTTTATGACAGCGCGTATGTTTTTTTTAAATTAAGTGCTACGAAAACGATTATGGTTTACTGTCTGTTGGAAAATAAAGTAGGTGTCGGGTGAAAGTCTAACTGGAAAATCGTCTAATGGGATAATTGTCTAATGGAAAATCAACTACATAAATATTCCAAAATAAATAATCTTCTAACTGAACAATAATATGGCTACGGTGTCTGAGTGTTATATGTGTAGCCACCTCGAGCATGGTAGCGCCAGCGAGATAGGAACTTTCCATTATACGAATTTCGTGCTAGACGATTTTCCGTTATATTGCATACGTTCTTCCAGTTATGCGAAATTCCAGTTTGACTATCATCCCACGCCCCGAAAATAAACACACTATTCTTTTATGATAAAAATACTGCTAACAGTGGATGACTGAAACGTTTTACGGAGTTTTTGGACTTGGGTTAGCGTAAGGTAGGATTAGTAATAGTATACGTGTGAGTGTATGGCGTCCTGAGCCAAGAATTACCCATTAAAAAAATCAAATCAAATTGCTAATTTACTTCATTTTTTAAGTATTGTACGGATTAAAGAAGTGTTTTATTTTTAAATAATACCTTTGATACATCTTTATCCCCCTTGACACAACGTGTCCAAGCTTTGCTTTCCCGCTTGCCTGGCCAGCGGAAAACCGTGCTTTTCTGCTGGATCCCGGGCCATGTTGGGATAGGTGGAAATGAGCAAGCGGATTCTGCAGCAAAAGGGGCCCTTTCTGGCCCTCTCGGAAGGGATCTCAGCCTTGTTCCCTCGGACGCTTTTCCAACTCTGCGTCTGAGGTTACACGCTTTTTGGCAAGCCTCGTGGGATGGACAGGACGGCAATAAATTACGAGCTATTAAAGGCACTGTTGAGGAATGGCACTCGGCGTGTCGCCGCAGTCGCCGTGAGGAGGTGGTGTTGGCCCGTTTGCGCATTGGTCACACTCGACTTACGCACTGTTTCCTTTTGCGGTGGTTTGACCCTCCTGAATGTTATTGGTGTCGGCGGCCACTTACGGTCCGGCACTTCCTTGTTGATTGTTGCCATCTTGATGGTTTTCGTCGTCGTTTCCATCTTCCGCATGACATTGTGCGTCAATTGGGCGATAAGTCTGTCCTCCTGTCCGGTGTTTTTCAATTTTTGCAGGAGGTACAGATGTATGACAAGATTTAGGTTAGGGGTTTGAATAATATCTCTGTAATGTGTGGTGCAGTGGCAACCCGGACCACTGCACTGTGACTGAGGTTGGCGCTAATGACCAAGCTGTCGACGCGCCATTAAGCCTCATTCCCCCCCCCCCCCCACATCTTTATCGAAACTGTTGCAAAGTGAACGCTAGTGGTTAACTTTAAATGCACTTCACGTCTGCTACACAGTATAAACGCTAATATTTTTGAAAGGTTTTTTCGCAGACTATGCTATTTGTTAAAGGTTGTTGTTTTTTTATTTTAGCTAAAAATGTCTAAAAGCGTTTTCCAGGTGTCTAAAATTTGTTTATTTTAAAACACATATTCTTTACAGTTTACATCAGCATGGTAACCACTTGTGTCTAACGTAAAATATTTGTCTGTTTTCAGGTGGTTGAGAAAAAATGTCGAAGACACTCTTACACCGGTGGGTTATGGTTGAATTTTTGTGCGCAATTTCTTGAATTCTCCATTCACTCATTCATTATTGAAAGGTGGGATGCCCATGGCTTAGATGCTTTTTCAAGTCAAGTATTTGTGTTGTACAATTATTTTTAATTAATTTACATAAATAATTAGAATAACTATTGCTGGATTCGTGTTATATGATTAATTTTCATATCTGAGAGGAAAAAATTCCTCAAAATTCTTCGCCCTTGTTTTTATTGATTTAAGAATGTAAATCCATCAGAAAAACATAGAATGCTTGTGTAAAATCAGAAATTAATTGGCCAATGGGTTCAAAGGATATCGTGGAGACAGACAGAATGCCATCAGCACATGATGAGATCCACGTTTACTCTACTAAACCGCGGCTTCCTAATTGGCGGAGCGAAGCGAGCGTAGCGTAGTCTATAACGGACACCCAATTGCAAATGATGGTTGGTAGGTTTAGTGGTTGGTTGCAGGACTTTTGTAGTCCGGGTGAAGCCCAAACGAAAGGTCGGATCGGAATGAAATTTGCTACAACGCATGAAACCCCTAAAAGTATTGGAGAATTCGAATTTGCCGAATATCGACCAATTATTACGAATTAAATTACACTTTTTAGAATTTATCATTCTAACACTCATCATTGTAATTTTGGAATCCTGAATAGCTGGGAATTCCGACAAAGCACACACCGTACTGCCGGTACTCAAGTGAAATTTTTAAAACACGGAAAACGAAGACGGTATTGCTTCCTGATAACTAACAATCTTTGTCGATGTATTTCAACGAAATAATAAAATTTGATCATCACATTTTAATCCCAACAGAAAGGTAGGCACTAAAAAATAGACAAAAAGTAAAAAACGAAAAACAAAAGGATTCCGTTAATGACACATATTTGTTTCATTTGAACAGAATCCTTCGAGAATTCCCTTCAACATCCCGACCAAAAGTGTTGCTTAGACTAGCTAAGAGAATCTCACATTTATACCTTACAACCTAGTAGGGTGGCGAGGATAATCTGAAACAAAACCTACAAGGGTGAAAGAACCCGCCAAGTTTCAGCCAATCAAAGTAGTGATATCAGAACAAACAAGGCTGCCACCAAGTTGCTACATTAGTTTTCATCTAATCACACTGACTACTTCACACGTTAAACGAAAAACGTCAGCATTGCTAGAGGTTGCAGCAATGGCCAGGTTTATCATTTAACCTTTGATCTAATAATCGGTGGGGAAGGCTGGGCAACTAATGTGCCAACTGGGTGGCAGCCTTTTTTGTTCTGATATTACCACTTTGATTGGCTGAAACTTGGTGGATTCTTTCACTCTTGTGGGTTTTGTTTGAGATTCTAAGATCAAAAATAAAAACAGACATCGTGGAATGTTTACTACTGGCAACAATGGCTTTTAACCTCTAGTAGTAAGAGAAGATTCTCCTCAGTGGAAATGATGAATTAGTTGAGAACTTCAACCTCAGTATGTACGCATCTCATCCCCCGGGAGCATTATAATAGCCTATTCTCGGGTCTGTGTGACCTGTCTTGTCCAAGGTAGAACTTTTCATCCCCAGACATTCAGTGCCCGGAGTGTTCGTCCTTCAGAATGCATGCCACTGAAATGTACCGTACTTAGAGTGCATATCTGGTAGAAACACGATTCCTACCTAGTAGTAAACGGTCCTCCTAAGGTAAACGATCCATCTGGTAGTAAACGGTCCTTCCTAAACCTTCTTGCCTCACCAATCTTCTCTCCACGTGTGATCTCGTTACCAGACTTACCGACGTTGGTCTACCATGTAACCTTTTTTCTTTGATTTCAGTAAAGTTTTCGACACTGTCTCACATGCTAAGCTATTGTCCAAACTTACTACTTTCGGCTTTTCTCCTGGCATTACTTCTGGCTTAACTCCTACCTAGTACCTACTCTTTAGACGGCAACGGGTCGTCCTATGTGGTTCATTCACTCCTTGGCTTCACGTTACCTCTGGTGTTCCTCAAGGCTCCGTTCTTTGTCCCCTCCTGTTCAATATTTTCATCTCTGACTTATTTTATGTTATTCGTTCTCGTAATGCCTGCTATGTTGATGGCTTAAAAATCTTCTCTGACGCTGTTTCCTGCAAATTACTTCAAGAAGACATCCAACGTGTTGCGCACTGGGCTACTACCAATTCCCTTCTTTTTCATACTGATAAATGTCACGTCCTTTACCTTGGGCATGATAATCCACACTTTCCTTACTGTCTTTCTGCAAGCCTATCACTCCCGTTGTTAATCATCTTGACCTTGGGATCCTTATTGATAACGCTCTAAATTTCAATCTTCAGACTGAAAATGTCATCTCCAAAGTTTTTCGTAAAGCCATTTGTACTGAAGGGTCTCTCCAACCTTACACCCTCTCTGTTTGCTATTTTATATAAAACCATTCTCCTCCCAGTCTTTGGTTACTGCTCCCTAATTTGTCGTCCCTACAATCTTTACTCATTTAATCGTCTTGAAAACTGCTAATGTCGCCTTACCAAATGGTGTTACGCTATTCGTTCCTTAGCTTATTCCGATCGCCTACGTAACCTTGGGCTTACCTCCATTCATGATCGTTTTCATTGTGGCGACATGATACCTACCTACCCTGTTCTTTCCCTCATTCCAAATTTCAACGTCACTCGTGGCCACTCTCTCCGTATTTCTGGCACTGTCTCTCGTACTAAACTACGCTTTCACTTTTTCACGGAAAGGATTGTTCAACCCTGGAACTCCCTCCCTCAATCTGTTGTTTGGGCTCCTTCACTCAACGCTTTCAAGACACGCTATGACGCTCTTGTTGTTTAACTTCTTTGGGGTTTTGGTTGGGTGGGTGCTTCGTGCACCGTCAATTATTTCTATTTCTACACAATCTGTACTGTGGGGGGGGGGGGGGGCGGGCGTTTTTACGGGATTGATAGATAAATAAGAAATAAAATCAAATAAAGTAAACAGCATAAAATTTCACTCGATGTTTCAACTCACCTCAGACTCGTTATGAAGACTACATGATGACAAAAAATTTTACTGAAGAGTAAAAGTCATTAAAAGGCGAAATTTCAGAAACCCATGTTCACCAAAACAGAACTGGTTACGGCAAACGAGAGATCGGACAGAACCGAAAAAAAGCAAAGTAAATAAAAAAATAAAAAAATAAAAAAATTTAAAATTTAAAATTTACAAGTGGCCAAGAAGGGACCTCGATCAGTGGTGCTTGGAGGCACTGAACGAAGTGGCGTCTGCATGGATGCTTCTGCTTTTTTTTTTATACCTGTTGTCGAAATGTGCAAATGTTGATTTTTTTTTAGGAGTTCGATATATAGGAGTTCTGGAATGATACGGCATCCGAAACCATCACCAGTAAGAACTGCCGGAAACTCCCTGCTGAAATACACGAAGAATGAAACTCGGGGTGTGCGCAGTCAGATCCGTGGTGGGTTGTGCTTTCTGCGGGAAAAACCAAGCTGAATCCTCCCCAGTCAGAACTGCCGGAAACTCAATGTAGTATGCATGAATGTGCAGACGGAACTGTAGTCTGAAGACTTTTCAAAAACAGAATTAGTGAAAATAAAGTGTCCTTCCGGCAATTAGGAACGAAAAATCTGGACAGCATCTTCTCAAGTCGGTGCTATAGACAAATAACGTTGCGTGGGCAAATGAAAATAGTATTTTGGGGCGCTAGAGCACGATCACTGGTGTAATCGACTAGAAACTCTGTGACTAGATGCAGCTCGTTTTTCCCCCGAGCTTTTCTAGCGTACCGAGGTCCGTGCAACCCTTTACGTCAGCGCTTGGAAATAATGTCACGTGGATCACGGCTACGTAGTTGGCTTCTCCTTATTACAGTCGACAGTAGCATTACTAACATAGTAAAAATGAAAAGTGCTTCGATCGCTATAAAAATCGGCATGCATGCTGGGGCAAGTGCACACAAGTATAGCAACGAAGTTTCAGCCATATATCTTTTCGATACGTAAAGTGTGCTACCTCCATCTGCAACAACGGTGACGTGTACTCACGACTGGAGTTAACCATTTACTCAGATCGAGGCATCACTTAGCTTTCAGGTAGCTTTCACTTAGCTTACAATCCTCGGAACCCCTTGACACAACGTGTCCAAGCTTTTCTTTCCCGCTTGCCTGGCCAGCGGAAAACCGTGCTTTTCTGCTGGATCCCGGGCCATGTTGGGATAGCAGGGAATGAACAAGCTGATTCTGCTGCGAAAGGGGCCCTTTCTGGCCCTCTCGGTAGGGATCTCAACCCTTGTTCCCTCAGATGCCTTTCCAACTCTGCGTCTGAGGTTACACGCTTTTTGGCAAACCTTGTGGGACAGACAGGACGGTAATAAGTTACGGGCCATTAAAGGCACTGTCGAGGAGTGGCACTCGGCACTGTCGAGGAGGTTGTGTTGGCCCGTTTGCGAATTGGTCACACCCGGCTTACTCACTGTTTCCTTTTGCGGGGGGTTGACCCTCCTGAATGTTCTTGGTGTCGACGGCCACTTACGGTCCGGCACTTACTTGTTGATTGTCGCCATCTTGATGGTGTTCGTCGTCGGTTCCATCTTCCGCATGACATTGCGCGTCAGTTGGGCGATAAGTCTGTCCTCCTGTCCGGTGTTTTTCAATTTTTGCAGGAGGTACAGATGTATGACAAGGTTTAGATTAGGGGTTTGAATAACATCTCTGTAATGTGTGGTGCAGTGGCAACCCGGACCACTGCACTGTGACTGAGGTTGGCGCTAATGACCAAGTTGTCGACGCGCCATTAAGCCTCAATCCCCCCCCCCTTTCAGGTAGAGGTTTGAAAATAGCTTGGTAGGAAACGATAGCTGAAGTCATTACTTATGCATAGGAAATTAATTCATTACTCAAGTAACAGATAGTGGTACCAAACTATTACTTGAGAAGCAACCTTAACTTAAGTCACTGCTTAAGTACTCGTAAAACGCAGCTGTGGTACGGGCGTAAGTGTCTATGAACATGGGTAAGTATCTGGCGATCTACCAGGTAAGTATCTACCAGCACGCCAGGAGCAGAGGTAAAAACAACTCTGTCCCAATACGCCAACGAATGTTGCGAAACCTACCCGGAGAGCCGGAACAGTGTGAGCAAGAACAGCCCAGTGGTCAAAGTGGGCGACTGACATGTAAATGAACGCCGAATCGAATGCCACGACCTCCTAAAGTACGCACGGGGCGTAAAAGAAAATGTTAAAAAAGTCGTCTCATGAAGCTAAAAGAATGTACGTAGGTCTCTCGTGGGTTCAGAGCCAACATTCCCTTGGTTCGGAGACAAAGAGGTTGATAACTATGCTGTGCTTGCTTTCTATGCAACATTCTACGAGACCCCCATCAAAAAGCTTCAAACTTTCCTTTTTTTCTGCGGGAAACGGAGGCTGAAATGGATTTAAAATTAATTTCTGACATCTACACATTGAGTTTTTGACATTATGTGAAACCGGTCTAGTGTAAATATTTATTCGCAATACTCCAAGATTGAACTTGACTCACGTCAGGCCAACGTAACCCAGCCTTAAAGTTAAATTGTCGGCAACAGCAGAGCTGCGGTCAGTGGACGAGTCGCTTATTGGAAGGGCAATGGCGTAGTTATTTGGTGAAGGAATCAGAGTTATATCACATCACTCGAAAGAAATGTATATTCGTGCATTAAGGTTGCTGCGCTTTTCTACCTATTATCTAGTGTTTAACTTTTTTTTGGCTTATTTTTTTACTTGACTTTAATTGTACAGCGGAATGTTAATTTATAAATTTCGGCCTCAATACAGTGACGAAAAGAAAATCACTTCCGACGGTTTAAGGTGGGATAAAAAAAACGCAGAAGCTAAAGATGCGATCCATGCAGTATAGGGGTCCATTTATGCAACAAGATTTTCTCGCGCACCGAAAACTATTTGCTAGCCTATCGTTATTTATTTACGACGAGTTTTCAGGCTCTGTTAAAGGAATGTAGCGTTAGTGACATAAACAATTAAATGCATCTTGAATAACAAGGATAAAAAAAAATGAAGCACAACAGTAATTTAAAACCTTGTTACCATTTCTCACTACTTTCAAAATTGGCTTATTCTCACAAAAAACCAGCTTTTAGAAGTGACCAAATGACGATGGAAAACATATCATCTTGCAACGTGAATTCAAAACACTACAAGCGACCATTTTAGGTTTGTTGAATCGAAAACAAACCATCGAATGCCTGGCATTCAGAAATCTGTCCGCCATTTTGTATTGCTATAGGAATTGTGTTCTTGTTGCCATAAATCGACTCCGTCACGCGGCGTGCATCATACTTCGTGTCGCGGGACACGAGAAGATCTTTGTCACCGTCGTTTCCATGGTTTACTAGATATAGGCAGTTCGAAGCCATGAGCACTGTTAAAGGCGAAAGGCAACCAGTGAATTTAGTATTTAAAAGCTAGTGAATGAGAAAATATATATGCAGTGCGAGTTGTGGTGCAAACGCACCTACAGAATGGGTGCATTAGCGAGCAGGCGTAGGCCTAATACTTGGCTTCCAAACCGTCTGTTGGCTACCTGGACTCGTAATCTCAAACTGTTTAACAAATCAGTATCAGACTTGGTATATACTACTTGATTAGGTCTGTGCTGGTTCTGTTCAACTTTGTACCGTTATTGCACTAGGAATGAGCTCAGCTTCCATCACAGAATAGGAATGTTTAACAGTCAGTCGATTGTAACTCGCTTGGCAGCGGTGAACGCTTTCCCATTGAAATAACAAGCGGGCAGCGTTCCCGCTTGCAAGCGACTTAAGCGGCTGACTTTTAAAATATCCCTAATGACTGAAGGACAGTTTGCCGTCACATCGTTGCACGCGAATCGAACACGCACGCAAGATGACGGCTGAAATTAAATCACCGGTTCTGTCAGATCCAGGACATAGAAATTAAATTCGTCATTCGCTGAGCTTCCGATTCTGCTACCAGGGGAGATGCAAGCACACTCCTTTAGCATGCGGATTGAACCTGTGGCTGGTATTCGTAATATACCTATTTTAAACTTGAAGCACTGCATTACCACTAAATTGTTACAGTTTTACAACAAATCCTTGATGCTCTTTGTCCACCCGATGTCAAAACTAAGACTCCGGTGGTTTAATTTCATGAATTTCAAACAAACGAAAAACCAAGGTTGGCATTTTCCATTCTCCTTATAAATGTATTAATCGATCCTTTGACAGAGAAATAAATTGTACGAAGTCTTCAAGGACCACCGTTACCGTAAAATAATGTTCGTTTAGTGCTGCAACATCGGAAAATCTAATAATCAGAAGAATATCCCGTTTGTACGTACGCTATTAAAATAAGCACTACGAGTAGGTGTGCTGTCAACGCGCCTAGCGGCAGTTTTTGATGGTTTTGGATGACATGACTCGGATGCTGTGTCGAAGTGAGGGTCAAGGCTTTATGCATATTAGGAAAAGCGATTTGTTCAAACAATTTTCTTGCAAATTTTTTGATTGTTGTTTTGTAACTGAACTCCAAGTACAAACAAATTGTGCTTTACATTTTTAAAATATATGATTCGTACAGCACAACAGCATTTCAAACAGATGCAGTTTTCTGAATTGTACATTTGATTATTTAAATTAAAAATCATCCAATTTATCCGTGTGCATTTTAACAAGTAAAGTGAAACGTCAATCATTTTAACCCCTTTTTTTTACGAGACACTTGACGTTTTTGTTTGTAATCCATGCATCTTTTTTATGACATTCAGTAATGCCGACTAAAAACTAGAATGAATATTATACTTTATAATGGTCGCGTCCGTTCTTGAGTCCTCCCATGATGCAACGCAAATCATCGATTGAGCTGTACTGGCAGCAAGGCGCACTGACAGAGCTGAAAAAAGTGGCAGCCACTCCACCACGTTCTAAACTTCGTCAAGGTAAAGCTACCAACAGTCAAGCCATGGAAGTAATTCTAATTGCTGCGCATCGATTTCAGCAAAATGTATTTGCCCAACAGTGCCTTGAAAAGTAAGAAGAATGCATTCAAGGCTACTGCATAAAGCAATGGAGTAAGTTATTCTACCGTAAATATAATGCAAGGAACAAAAAATAAGGCTTTGGAAGAATCTCCCTGAGCTTGACTGTTGGTCCAAACAAAGTCTTTTTGTAGAAGCACATAAGGTTCTATTCAGACCCACCAAATAGTGATAAGAGCCAGACGTTCTGTTTTATCTCGTAGTACTGAAGAAAAGTTCGTTTCCCACTCATTATTTCTCATAAATAATAAATACAAAATTTACGCCTCCCCCCCCCCCCCCCAATCAATCCCTCACCCAACCACACGTTTTTGGTACAGAACACTAATATTATATTTTTTATCATTTGAGGGGAAAAAGAAAAAACTACAAAAACAGCTTCGCCTAAAAAAAAAAATCACACCCCCTCAAGTTCGTATTTCCATAAAAATTTACAACTCTGGAGGCGCACAAATCAACAATAGTTTTTCAGAAGAAAAATAAACTACAATTTGACCTGCAATTTCAGAGAACAAGAATTATATAAAATGAGCCATGAAATTATTGTTGGTTTGTTCCTGATTAGTTTTGTCTGAGGGACAAAACTAACGACAAGAATGAACAACTCAAGTGGTTGTTCATTTGTGTGCCTGTGAATTTTCATGGAGATAACACGAGTTTCAGTAGTAATAAGTTTGGAAACATGAGTTGAAAACAAGGTAAAATCCTCATGTTACATACACTAAGAAACTCCTAAGGATTTTTATTCGCGAAATCATTTTTTTTTTTTCAAGTAAAGAACAGAAACAGTATTCATTTTTAACCACTTGTTAGTTCTTTGGCTTCTAGTAGCAAGGTCTATTTCCGTTTTTTTATTAATACGAAAAACCTTTTTTTTAAGTGGAATTCGCGCATGCTAGGGGGAAAAAAAGAAGGCTTTTTCCTTCTTCTGGCATAGCATACACCTACCAACGAACGGATTTCAGCAGCTGGCGGATCGGCTTTCCCGCAGAGCAGTCTGCAATGCTGGTTACATGCAGGGAGCTCCCCTACTGCTGGCAAAAAAAGTCGATGACAATTTTTCAGAGGACTCAAGAACCGGCGCGGGTATTATAAATTGATATTTCTGGCTTAGATCATGGTTCAGATATTTGGTAGATGCAGTAGATTTTTCTGAAACGGTGTCACACAAGAAGAACAACAACCACAACAACCACAACAACAACAACAAGTGAACAGGTTTTAAATCCGCGTGTGGATCGCTAATTTTGCTCTTGCACAGAATAACATAATTTTTGGTACAAATATACCTTTCATACCTATCTACTATCTGGCCAAGTTTGGTCGAAATATATGGAATACGAACGGAGATATTAATAGTTTTAATTGTGCTGGTGGAAGGACCTCAATCATATAATTACGATAAACCAAACGCCGTAGCTTTCCTTTGTCTTTGCCGCTAGAGGAGCTGGTCACGAATTAGTACGGCTGTATCATACGAAATTCCGTATTCACGTGCTAAGAAAAGGTTGGAAAGGTTAGCAGCAACCATGTAGCCCTAAATGCATGCCAAGTTTGACACCATTCTTATCGGCGATTTGAAAGAAATCGCCTGGACAAACTGACAAACAAACAGGCAGAGAGACAAGAATATAGAATTTGTAACACATTGCTGTGCTAATCAAAACGAACAGATCATGTAATTTTGTTTTAGCTTATGTTTTCTTTTCAGAACTTATTAAACCGACTTGGGATTAAAGGGACGTACCTTCTGAATGAGATTCCTACAAATATTTCTTGACCTGTTACATCACGGTACGCCACAAGAGTTTATTTACTGACAGTTATCCAATTATTTGCTAAAAATCCATTTTAAAATGTGGCGTCTTACAGGACACTTTCTGTTGAGTATTGGGAAGTGTTTTCGGGCATCCTGCTCATAATTAGATGTTGCTCTACTTTCGTGACGCATCGTCGT
The DNA here is from genome assembly GCA_023313725.1 of Lithobius niger. NCBI lineage: Eukaryota > Metazoa > Arthropoda > Chilopoda > Lithobiomorpha > Lithobiidae > Lithobius > Lithobius niger. The sequence goes on from JAHWFP010032961.1 coordinate 16,186, forward strand.
TTCCGGTTTACGACGAAACAATTTTGGTGTTTATTCCGTCACGTGACCCTCGTTTCATTGATGTTTTCTTATTGCAGGTCAACGCTGAGTCACGTGACGAAGCAAGCGCAATTGACGTTGCAGTACTACTACACTGAATCTCGCGAAACGGAAGACAGAAGCACGCGCGGACTGAGACCTACGCGTGGCTATTATAAGACAAGAAGGAATATTACCTTTAAGAACCACGTTAATTCAAATCATATCAAAAACAAAACTGGCAAAAGGGGCCACCAAGTTCCGAATGGTTCAGCCCTTTAAAGTAGTGATATAAACACACCGAAACATTCGCCAAGTTAATAGCACCACTTAATAGCTGGAAGGTTAAATGAAAAATAGAACATTGCTACTTTCGGTAGCAATTAAGGACAGGAAAGCCAAAGGCTCACAAGAAATAACTAAATACTAAAGGCCGTGTCAGTCTGGCTCAGCGGTAGGACCTTGGCCTTTGATTTCAAAGGTCCTGGGTTCGATTCCCCGCTCAGGCAGTCTGACATACAAGTCCAAAAGGCAACGTAAATAGGTTTGCATCTGTGTTTAGTTCGGTAGCAATGTTCACGTTTTCGTTTAACGTCCGAAGTATTATTCGGTGCGATTAAGTTGGCGAATGTTTTGGTGTGTTGATATCACTCCTTTGAAGGGCCGAACCATGCGGAACTTGGCGGCCCCTTTTACTATAGTTTTGTTTTTCACTAGCCGACAAATTTTATTAAATGTATTAACTTTGATGTCTTGAAGTTCAAAGTAAAAGAGACGTTTTAGCTATTAAGAGATTTAATATACCCAAGCGCTTCCGCCTAACGAGGCATCATCAATGCTAAAAAGGGAAAACAAAACCAAAGAAACATTTTTTCAAAACATTAACGTATAAACACACTCTTCCACATTCTGTATGCGTACCAATATTGTAAACAATCAACTCACACTATTCATCTTGTCAAGTGCAAAACTACCAACATTCAAACCACTGCTTTCCCACCACCTCAACAACGCCTTCCTCTGGCGGGAACCACCAAAACTAACAAAGATTGTTGACAGACCGAGTGGGGGCCATCTATGAATAAGACATTTAACTAACAGCAAACACAGAATAAATTAAAAGCCAGTTACATTTTCCAAATACCATTATAACTGCCAATATTTTCCATCCCTACGATTCCATTTGTAACGTGGCCAGCATAGGCCTCAATGCACATACTTTCACAAATTTTCCTTTTTTCAAAAACCGTAAACATATTTAACAACACTAACCCTTCTCCAGTCAATGTTATGGGCCACTTCCCAAGCATGCCAGCAATAGCATTCTGTGTCCTCCTCCGTTTGCTCACATCACCTTTTTGTTAAATCTGTAGGCGTCTTAATGGCTAAAACTTCTCTAATGCTTTATTATAAAATACAGAAAACAAAACTGATGCTAACGAAGTTAGGCCTCACCAAGGAAGTGAGGCTAAAATATGGATGCGCTATTACAAGAAAAGTTGTGGTAAGCTGCGGTTATATACAGATTTTCTGCTTTTAGTACAGTTGGAGTATAGAGTCAACCCATACAGTCAGCTGACTCCCGTCTAACTATATCAATAAATACGATGCCGTTTGCGTGCGTGTTTGCATCTCTACTCCTCCGGATACAAGGCACCCATAAAGATAAACGCGCACCAAATGAAATATAATTAAATTACGGTTCGAATAAGGTTATTTTTATCGCTGAAACTTGATTTTTTTTACCCTCATATACGCGAAAAATACCTCCGAAAACTGTCTCGTGAAGTCACAATTCATTCATGCATACTAATCCGAAGTTAAACTTTGATCAGGCAAACTAATCAGAAGTCAAAGTTTGATCAGGCAAACTAACTAATCAGAAAGAAACTGGGTTGAAATATGTAAAAAAAATAAACATAAAAACACTCCTAAAACGACGAAAAAAATCGTACATCATGCATAGTATAAGCAGAAGTACATAAAGCTTTTAAAAGGTTGTGAAACATTCGCGTTTCTGAAGAACGGGAGTGTGCGGATTGCGCCAGCGATTTCCGCATATCGTAAACATTTTCAACGTTCAACTCTTTATACTGTATATGAACTGCAAACTTTCTAAGGAAAGTAATGGACGGCTTGGGAAGAACGAATTCCCAGCAATAACTACAATTATTAGCTGGTGTACGCCGAGTTTGTGATTCGGTACTTTTTGGCTCGAACAAGCTGAACCATGGCTCGATGACAATAGAGTGAGCATATGATTAGAGGGATATACAATGGCTATTAAAAAAAATAAACATAAAATTACGTTAATGCCAAACCTAAAGCCTATTTTTAAGCCTAAACCTATCTTCTATAAGTTACATTAATAACTCACGAGTCCCAGGCTACTGTCAATAAAAAAACATTATGCATGAATGATGTATGAGTTATTCTTTCCATGCTGTAATGAAGACGTACATATTTATGATCTTTCATTTCTCCACTCTGGGCATTAATGTGTTGACATTGCTGCAAATAGTGGCAGAAGACAAGCAGAATAACTAAAACTTTTGCTGAATAATAAACATGCTGCGCCTGGTTGACGGAGCGGAGCAAGCAGTTGGAAGAAACGGCTGGAAGAAGTTAACGGCGATAAAGAGATAAGAACGAGGAAATAGTAAACATAAAACAAATAATTCCATGTTTGTTGTTGCATTCTGTGAATTTTACACAGAAATGCGGATAACTATATGGATTAATACAATTATTACAGAACGACAAGCGAAATACAGATCTCACTAGAGTTAGTAATTAAACACTTTCTCCTTTACACGCACCAAGCTATCGAACGCAACGTACTGTCGTCACGTCGCCCAAAAAAAATTATTAATCCGCGCGGCAACTGTAATCAAAGGGTGAAAATACAACACAAACTAATAAAAAATAATTGAAAGTGGGAGCTCATTGGTCGTTGAGTAGCGCGTGGATGATGTATTTTTTAGAAAATATTTGCAGAAACGACCCTCCCCACACAGTTCAGAACCGTCTTGGAGAGCATGCGTAGTTTGCAAGATGCACGGTTCTTCTGGGAGTCATTGAAAGCAGGCAAGCAACAAGTGAATTGACACAACGTAAACCTATTGTTCATAGCTAATGAACAATACGTATACATTTAAAACATGCGGCTGCAGCGACTACCCAGTCATAACCGGTCGTCTGTACAATTCCGCCACTTTTGGGCTCTTCCTATTCATACTTCCGGATTTTTTTTTATTAATTTCAACTAAGATTTGGACGCTGAATCTGATGACAAAAACAGTTTGTCTCTATATTGTACCGATCCATCAGCCACTTCCGGTCACTTGCAGGCGACTTCTGCTTCATATTTCCGGTTTTTTTTTTATTCCTTTTAACTAATTTCTTGCGCGAATTGTTAAATGGTTAAAATAAATACGGATTCAACCCTATTTTCAATACATTTCGGATTTAAATCTGAAGATTCCTCAATTTAAGGGGGTTTGTTTCGCCGATATTTGAACCAAAAACAGATGCAACTTCTTTTTTAATTTTGTTTTATTCCGTGAAGTATAGCCTCGAACATAAAGATTAAGTAGGAACGGAACATACGAGCATGGAAAGGCGAGGCGAGCATGGAAAGGCGAAGCCAGCCTGGAACTTAAAGTTATAAAGTCCTTCTTGATCTTAAAGATTAAGCTGTCTCTGCGCACGGGCGTCAGTTGAATAAAAGTCAGCCAGAAGAAACGTGATTCAGCGTCGTATATACCATAGAGTAGAAAGTTAACTAGATATACCGTCTCACTTCTTCCCGTCCTACGCGGAGCTCTAGCGGTAGTTGCGGCTACTAACACCTCTGCTAATGCTTTTGCCTTCGAAGCAGCATAAGGCATTAGCGGAGGTATTAGTAACCACAACTACCGCTAGAGCTCCGTGTAGGACGGGAAGAAGTGAGACGGTATATTATGTAGTTAACTTTCTAATCTTTGGTCGTACGTTCTGTGGGTATCTGGATGGAGTACAGTTTTTAAGTACGTATCAAATTTCGGGCTGTAAGTTTCGAGATTTAGTTGCAAATAAGTCAGCAAGAAGAAACGTGATTCAGCGTCGTACTTATATATAGTGGTTATCTGGTGGAGTGGAGTTTTTAAGTACGCATCAAATTTCGGGCTGTAAGTTTCGAGATTTAGTTGCATAAAAGTCAGCAAGAAAAACGTTATCCAGAGTAGTACGTACAGTGGCGATCTGGATGGGATGCAAAACCCAAGATAGAGTAATGCCACTCTATCTTTGTCAAAGTAAATATTTGGGTGAAATTATACCCGCTTTCAAAGATAACCGCCAGAGGGTATCGACATCAATGAACCCAATGGCAGGGCACCTAGACGACTTAACTGCTCAAACTTGTGTTACTAATTTGCGAAATTGATTAGCATCAGTAAAACAAAATGATCACGGTAAGAATACCTAATTAATCGACTGTACCGAGTAGTAATCGAACCCATGACTTCCTGCATACTAGGCCGGGCGCTGGACCCACTATGCAACTGGAACGGATCCTGGTACAGGTTCCAGCTGAGCTTTGTAGTTATTTAAGCTTTCTCAGTGGTAACCTAAAGGCCACAAACATAGGCAAGGAGTTAAAGCAACTTGCTTCTTGGCGTCTACACAAAAAATAATGTAAGCCGCAAATAAAGAATAAGTCACAAGGTAAAGAGTTAGTGAAGTTAACAGCCTCCAAGTTGAAGACTTGGCCTTGCGATAATGCAAGATACACCAATCTGAGCACGCAAGAAAAGAAAACTGCCCCGAATGGGACTCTAATCTAGTTTCTTTAGGATCCATCCTGGTAGTGCAGTGGTTAGAGCACCCGGCCGACTGTGTGGTCGTCCTCATTTTCAGTCGTAGTCCTGGCAGTTATCTTTTTCTTTCTTTTTCAGATTATTGTAGCTTGCATTCTCGGTAATAATTTGGAAACCTTACTTTTCACGCTGTCGACTTAATTCACATACCTATCAATTCCTCTCGTCGTTAGGGTTCCGAAAATCATAACGAAAACGTGCGCAAACACGTATTTATTTTTAGAAAAAATATTAAAACACATTAAAACGCTACTCACAACAAGCTACAAGCGGCTGCCATTCTACGCGATGATATACAAAACATACAAAACATACAACATACAAAACATACAAAACCTGATTTCGACCAGAACGTTACTAAACGAAAATTATTTCCAATTATTTTGTGGTTGAAGGGTTAAGACTTAAAAAATGTTTCACTCCTGACGGTGACGAAAAAACCACAATGGCATCCTATGGTACATGATTTAATTTTCGACAAAATAATAAAATTTTTTGTCTTGATCACCTAAACAGACATAACACGGATGAGAACAATGAAACAGATACGTTAAAAGACCCTAAGCTCC
>JAHWFP010032963.1:8399-19482 GCA_023313725.1 Lithobius niger
CCCCCCCCCCCCCCCCCCCGTTCATAAATAATGAACACTTTCTTAAGTCCTTAGGAGAAAACTGCCATTTTCGTTTTCAGCAATTTAGCGCCGTTTAAGTGTTTTAAAAAATTTCAGAATTTTCGCAATTGCAATAAAATAATAATAATAATATAATATAATATTTATTGCACAACAAGTGCAAATGGTCAAGGAAGGGGAAGGACAACAGGTTGACACCGACACCAGCCAAATTAAAAGAGGGAGGGGGGGGGGGGGGAATGAAAAAAAATAAAGCAGGCCACCAGCCCTTAGTCAAGACCATCTCAAAAATTTAGTGAGGGAAACATTCCTCAGCTTTGTTTTGAATTTTTGTAATGTAGGAGCCATAACAACGTCAGCAGGGAGCTCGTTCCATACCCTGACCACACGGTTGGGAAAAAAATATTTTCTACAATCCCGCTTAACTTGTTGAACTACTAGCTTAAGCGGGTGACCCCCTGATTCTATTATCATCTCTCAGTGAAAAATAGCGACTGTAATCCACGTTGCAGAGATCATGAAGAAGAGAATAGGCCAATGCCAAGTCACATACCAACCTACGTTTTTCAAGAGAATCTGCATTTAAAATGTTCAAGCGCTCACTATGAAGACCAGGTAGATACTTCGTAAATTGACGTTGCAATGATTCCACATTGTCAATATCTTTAACAAGGTGTGGAGACCAAACTGGACTTGCATATTCCAGAATTGGTCTCACGAATACACAAAATGCCCAAAATAATGTTTTATGCCACAGTTGTTTGATCTTACCAAATTTTGTGCAGGTCTTATTTCCCTTGCTCCCCTCCCCCACCACTTTGTCTTTCTTTTCCTCTTATGTTGAGAAATCTCTGCGTGTTTTGTTTATGATTACCAATAAATAATTCACCATCGTTAAGCGTTAGTTAGTGCAGTTCTTTAATTCACAAAAATAAGTTTTAGATTTAACGTTAGGTTTCAAAGAAAATATTAGCTAATAGTTGATGTTTAAAAAACATAGCGAATCAGGACGTGGCCGTTAAAATTTGTTTAATAAGTTGTCATGCAATGATAATGATTCTTTGCTACACCAGATTTCGGTTTTGTCCAATGTATGTGGATTTAGTCCGGATTTGTTGGATTTAAGAGCACCGTTTCTTTCATTTTTTTTTATTTCGTTTCTTTCATTTTTGTGCCCAACTTGATCGTATTTGGTCGGATTTATACTGATTTAAGTCTTATTTATTGGGTATAAGTTTGATTTTTTGGATCTAAGCCGTTTTTTTGCTTACTGGGCGGATATAATGTGAATTTAATCCGGTTTTGTTGAATTTAAACTGGGGTTAAAAATACCAGTTCTTTCATTTTTTTTCACAAAACTTGTTCGGACTTGTTCCTGATTTGAGCGGATTTGAGTCGTATTTTATTAGATTTTGTTAGGATTATTTGGATTAAATTCGAATTTTTCTGGATTTTTCGAGTGCTTTCTTAATTGAAATCCGGACTTGATAGATTTAAATCCCGATTTGCAGGATTTGTTCGGGTTTTCATGGATTAAATCCGGATTTCGCACTAAGTCTACAATGGATTTATGAAGTCGGTAGCCCCCTCGGCTTCAAGAAAGAAGAGTTGGTTTGCTGTGAGCCACTTGTTTTTTTGGCAGTTTGTATTTTTTTTTTAGGTGGCGCTGCATTAAAAAATAAATTGAAACTGTTTTTTTTTTTATGTTTAAAAAATCGTTCTGCACATGACTTGCAAACCGAAATTCAATAACACGTGTGCCTTGCAATTTTTTTCTTACTCCTTATTTTTTTTATGCTAAGTAAAACGCTCTCAAGAAATATATTTGGTATTCGCGTTGCGCCCCTGACAAAACTGCTTTGTTGGCGTAGCAAACAATATAAATTCGCTGATGTCGGCTCTTCAAGTTTTGGTGTGGGAATTCATTTTTCTGTTTTTTCCTTTTTGATAAGTCAACAAAGAAGACTGACTGCGCGGTATCATACTCGGTTATCTCCGAGTAATATATATATGATTGAAGTGATCACTCCAGCAAAACTAAAATTATCTGTGTTCCTATTCAATATGTTTCGACGAAACTTGGCCCGGTGGCCGATAGGTATATTTATTAGTAAACAAGCACGAGCTCGTTTGATGCTAAAGGTAAGGTTTAACTGATTTGAAGTCAAAACAGCAAAGGAACACAAATAAACTTTCCTGTAAGGTTTCAGATACTGCAGTGTTGCTGTACTGTTTAGTCCACGTGAAACCTTACTGCTGTATTAAAATGTTTTTTAACAATGTTATTTTTGCACACTATACTTGAGTTAGTGATTGGTGCCTTCTACCTGGCTACACGACATCGCTGGAAGTGGGCTTACCAATTGAGGGTTCGTGCGAGTCTTCGAAAACTTAAAAATGTCCTGGAAAGTAATAATGCAACTCCATGCCTGGAAAAGGGCTTGAAAATCTTCAAAAAATATATATGTATCATCAAGAATTTCTATGGTTGGGAAGGAGAATTTGTGACTGAGTCCCCATACTGAAGCGTCCTAGATCCATTCCAGTTAGTTCCGTATGAGTTTATAGAGGGCGCCACGAGTTTTATGTGGGAACTTCTACTCAGTTTTCAACGTAAAATTAAACTGAACTAAATGAAACTAGCTTGTATTTAATTATTATTATTTAGTTTAGCTTAGTTTTAATTTAGTTTACGTTAGATTTGGGCTGAAAAATGAGCAAAAATTACCAGATGGAACACGTGGCGCCCTCTGAAAACTCTGATGGAACTAATTGGAATGGATCTAGGACGTTTCAATAGTGACTTTTTAGAGTTACAAATTCTCCTCCACAACCCTGCAAATTCTCGGTATCATCAGTAGGGTGATGAACGGAAAGTAGACGACGTGACTGAGGAACACTGAAAAAATATAGCCAAGAAAGTAGTCGCATGTATAACCTTACATTGTTCTTCTTTTATACCAAAAATTGTGCAGTTACGTGGAAGAGTAAAAGTAAGGCGCCACACGTAAATGTGACAACTGTGGTTCTTGTTTTGTCACCATTTCAGAAAACAACTACTTCACCTACTTAAAATCTGAAACTTGATCTAAGCCAGCCATTTTGTCGTCCTTCATCCTCAAAGAGACCACTTTTTCGATTGGTCGAGCCATTCCGGGCTTACGGGATCCTGAACGATTGGTTTTATTGTTTTACATTGTTTTAAACATTGTTTGGTGTATATGGGCACTTGTTTGTTCATATTTTTTTTTCGATATATGTGTGTTTATATCACGATATCCACCAAATGATATTCGATTAACAATTGTCTCTTTTAATTTCAGGTAAGCGTGTTAACAACACCAGCCTTTCTTTCCTAGTTTTGTGACTAACGCACTGCCCACGTGAATTAATGGCAAGTAAGTACTTTCTTATTGGTTACTTATATGTTCCCAGGGTGACAGCCCAAGGAAGCTATTTATCATTCCTACTGTCGATCGTCGCCTGTTTTTTAATCCCCGAATGATATTTTTCAAGCCATCGCAAGATCGCGATTGTTTAACCCATGCAGTCGTGAGGTCGCGCGTATATGCAACGACTCGACTTTGTATTCTCGCAGCTAGAATTTAATCGCGGTGGCAAATGTGTCGTTGCCATGGTGACAACGCTACCTGGATTAGCTGAATCCGACATCATTTGAGTAAATGCTTGCAGTCTTAAAATCGTGACAACAAGGAAAAGAATTCCTCCTGACGAAACGATTTCCCGAGTCGCTTCGGAACTCACATTATTAACACGTTTTCGTAGCGAGTCGACAGACCTAAAACTGCCGCCATGTAGGAATTTCAGATGATTTCTAGCTTTTAGCTGCGAGAAGGCAAAGGCAAGTAGTTGCATAAATGCGCCCTGACGCTTTTCGAATTTAGAAACAACAGTTTATTCGAGGAAATTAATGTCGTTCGTGCATCGATGACAACACCTCTCTGAACTGGGTAAACATTTCTATCGTTCGTCAAACGTTTTTGACGTCACTTACTAGATCCGTAGGCGTTAAAAGTCAATATGAAAATAAAAAATTTAAAATTGCTTCAAACAACTAAACAGAAACCACATAAGTGCGATTAAATATATTAACTGTAAAACATAAAAAAAAAATTAAAAATACTACCAATAATAATTAAACTAGCACTCAAACAAAAATAAAAGCATTATAGTGTAACAATAATTTTAACCAATAGCCAATAACTACTTCATATGCTTTTAATTGTTTAAAAAATGTTTTGATTTCCTTTCTAATTTTATTTTTTCTACCAAGTTTTAGTAAGTCATTGGGCAACTTGTTAAATAAGAGTTGGATTACATAATTGTGACCTGCACTATTTGCCGTAATCGTTAATTACCTGAGGGACATTAAATCTGTACGTGAATTTACGTAAAAATTCTGCTCTACTCTTCGTTATATTCTTAAAATCAGTTTCGCAAATAGTTGCAAAGTCTCTAAGTTGTTTAATTTTCCATATTTTTGTTTATGAAAAATATTTTCTGCACTGTAGTTTGGATAATTTTAAATAATAATGTTACTATAACAATGCTATGTAGGAACCTTCGGAGAGTATGTGTGCACCTAGCATGTAGGCAGCTCCATCTTGTTTGGAGGCATTCCTTATTTTCCTATTTTTTTTTCTATTTTGGACATTTTTTTTAAAGTTCTCTTATTTTCTTGTTTTTAGGCTAACAGCGTTAAAAAAATTAACATAGAATTAATAATTTTTTTTGTTGCTTAAGAATTTATAATTCGCAAACGTTGCTTCGACGCAAATTTTAGCGAAAAATTAGTTCCTTTCTTTAAGTCTTAAGCTTTATTTCTCAGCAAACTGGCAGAGAAATTGTCACGTAAACTAAAAATTGTTGTATTGTTTCTAGCTTTACTAAAAAAAGAAGAATTTAGTTTTATAAATTCTACCAGAAAATATTTCCAGTTTTCTCTTTTTCTTTAAATAATAACAATTCCTCATCCCCTACTTTTTCCCCCCTAAAAAACTACTACGACCTCTGGTATTAATAAAACACAGGATTACAGGCCAAAATGTTAAATATACGTTTAATAATGTTAAATTAAAGGTACATTCCTCCCCGTTGGCCATCCTGTGTGGCTCAGTTTTGCAACATTAGTTTATACGTATGTAAATGTTGTATCATTTTTCTATTTTTCTCCTCGTGAGAAACAGGATTGTTACATTCACTCTAACCTACATAAATGCTGCAAAGGCTATTTTCGCGCAGGATGCTCGTACATAGTGAGACGGTATGTCCATTTAAGGAATTTCGTTTCTCTGGGTCTGAAATTACAGTGTTATACGATGCAATTTTTTTTGAGGGGGGGGGGGGGAGGATGTTTTAGATTGGATCGACTAACACAACTCCAGATTTAGCATATTTTAGTTGACAGGTGTCAAACTAGGCCTAGTGGAATTTTTTATTTTTTTATACCGATTTATACATAAAAACGGTAATTTTTAACCCAATATTTCCTTCCAATTTATTATTTATTTATTCACTTATTTATTTATTACTCATCTCGCCATGGTTCAGTGAATTCAATATATTAATGTATGTCTTGCGCTCGTAAAAACGTTATCCTAATTTGTTTTTTTTTTAATAAGTGATTAATAATATATGTATTTTTTTGGTGAGTGGCCTAGCTAGGCTTGTAATCCGTTTGATTCTTGGTACGGCCTTGGGTGTTTGTGGGGAAGGCCGCCTTGCGATTTGTGAGATGTTTTATGGAAGTCGGGCTTCTCTTGATGCGTGGTGGGCGAACGCGGCAGCCGCTCCTCACTACCAATCATCGATCGTCGCCAGCCAAGGCCGTTGACCTCCAAAGTTTCTTATTGGCTCGTTTTAAGAACACGTGGCGCCAGCTACTGGCACGAATCGGTACTTCCACTTTCGCTGCAGTTTCGGTTTCGCTATGCTGTTTTGGCTCGCTGCTGGTCTGTTCCCATTAAAGGGATATACCTCCCAGCGCCATTTTTCTCGATCCTCCACATCAAGTACGGCCCCAAAGATCTATTTCCTTACCGGTATACTTTCCCTCGCTAAAAATCCGTTTTAAAATGTGGCGTCTAGGAGATTTTCTGTTGAATATTACTAACTTAATTTTCGTTCGTCCCGAACTTATATGATGCATCGCGCGCCTACAATGACCTTGAAGTTTTATTTGTGTGTGCGCAGTACTAATTTTAATTGTTTGCTAGTAACTACTATGAGACAAAAAATCGACAAGGCTAATGCAGTAAAAATTAATATTAATTATTCCAATAGATCGCCGAAGCAAAATAATAAGACACTAGTCTAGAAAATTATAAATCGTGATTTTAAAATACAAGAATAATTTCGGTTTGTGACGACACAATCAATGCGTTCACGCTGGCTGGACTATTAGGCGCAATGCCAATTGAGACAGTAGCTTCGTTTTTCGCTGTGAGGAACGAAGCTACCGTCTCAGTTGACCTTAGCTGTGGAGAATACGCGGATGTGATCGTCGCGTGGGTTGTGAGGCAGGCGGAAGGTTATAAGGCAGAACGGATGTTGCGTCAAATTGCATGTAACCAAGGGCAGGATTGGGCCTCCGCTGTGTGTACTGAAGGGATATGGGTTAGCCCCGCTGTGGCAGGGTTAGAAAATTTAGAGGAGCGAAAAATGTATGAGCCTCTCGGCAAGGTGGGTTCTCGGGAAGGGGGGAGGGGGACGCCTTCCCAAATAGTCGAAGGGGCCTAAACATCCTTGGGGAAACCTATTTATTCGCTGTTTTCGTCAAAACTTTGATTTTATTTATGAAGCCATGACGCAAGAAAAACAGTCTTACATTACAATAAAAATGAAGGTGTCGTACTTTTTCTAGGAGAGGGTGTAGGGGAGGGGGTGCCCTCTCCCTACCCTGAAAAAATATTTGCTCACACCACTAGTTCCGGTGAAAACTCCCGGCAGCGAGCGTATTTTTAAGAAATCGGTGGCGTGAATGTGTAACATTTTAGCAAATTAAAGAGTTGTAATTTTCATAGGTACCTGCACTTACCTGTGCGGAACATTGTAGATGTTGTGTCACGCCCGCTCATATGTGAACAAATTGAATGTTTTGCAGCTGTCCCCCAACAGCATCTTATCGTTTGAAATATTGAAAACTTAACGGTTTCAAAAGAAACTTACACCGATGGTAAAGTTAGCTGGCAAAAACTGCCATCACCTACACGGTAAAGACAAAGTGGTGGTTCTTCCCGAAATCACTTCAGCTTTGAAGGCCAAAGGTGTCATCATTGTGCAACCTCAACAACTCGGGTTGTCTGTATTGCCAAGGGGCCTGGTGACGTAAAACATATCGTATGAACTACCATCATTGTTGACATGCCTTGAGGAAATGTGTAAAATCTGCCTTGGTGAAGGCATTTCATCCAGAAGAAATGCCTACAAACCCCAACAGGTATGTTGGCTACTCTGACGCCAACAGATCTTTAACCCAAAAGGCTCCTATAAAAGCAGCGTAGCAGCGCATCTGGTGAGCATTTCAAATCCTGATACTGTACGGACCAAAGCAAAACAATACTTTTGATCAGCGTAGATACTTCGGCTGTAGTCGTGCTATTGCAGAACGTTCATTGCAGTCAAAATATGATGTGGCTATTACTCTGCCGCCAACAAGCGCAACACCACTTATGTCATGTTTAAAGGGACACTCGGCCTGCCTTATTACATTCCGCGGGCCAAATTACAGCTAGGTGCAGATCGTCATCCGAGCAATTAGAGCGCCAAGGTCGGCTGGGGTGGTAGCTGCGTTCCTCGCGTAGCTGCTGTCTCGGTTGGCTTTGTGAATAGTACACGAGACAGAATCAAGTCAATGATTGTGTCGTCACAAACCGGAATGATTCTCGTACTTTAAAATCACAATTTATAATTGTCTAGGCTAGTGTCTGATAATTTTGCTTCGGCGATCTATTGGAATAATTAATTTTAATTTCTACCGCATTAGTCTATTAGATTTTAGATCTCATGGCAATTATTAGAAAATTAGTAGATGTACACGCAGAGATGAAACGTCATGATTATTGTACGTGCTCAATGCATCATATAGTTACGGGTCGTTCTTAAATATAGTTAACAATATTCAGCAGAAAATCTCCTAGACGAAAATCTCCTAGACGCCACATTTTAAAACGGTTTTTTAGCAAGGGAAAGACTAACGGTAAAGTAAATAGACCTTTGGGGCCGTACTGATGTGGTGGATCGAGAAAAATGGCGCTGGAAAGAATATCCCTTTAAGCACAGGTGCAGGAATGGATGGGGAACAAACTTGAGGCCTTATAATCAACTGTAATTCTGATTGTGCGAGAAACTGTGATTTCTAGTGAACAGGTCTTCACCATACAGCTACATGTGGTCAATATCAAGGTCTTTTCTTGCGACAACACTCCTCCTGCATCTTGCAATGTTTCCTACGATGAGGTTTTTCTTCTGCTACATTTTAAACAATAGGTTAATTCCCAGATACCAGTATCAGATACCAGTATACAGCTTACACTCGCTTAACTGCTTAAAAGAACATTAGACTTAACCAGTACTGTCACATATTGAGTTTGCTTACTGTTCTAATGCGCACTATTAAAAGAAAATGTACGAGTGTACCTCCTAACACATATATGCTGCCTGACCTGATGTCTTAATTTGGGATTTTATGGATTACACGATGATGTGGAGGATAAGTAGTTGATGACGTCACCCACGACAATTTTTGTATGCCCAAAAAAATCTTATCGCGTGCATGGTTTAGTCACGACATCTGATAAATCTTATCCTTTTTCCAAGATGGCGGTCGTAACGCAGCTTTGGTCTGATCCTAGAACCTTAACTACTTTGGGTGCAACGTAGGGGAGATAAAAATGGCTATACGTTCCTCTGCAACGTTTGTGTCGACGGAAATTCTGTTGTGTGTATGGTTTGATGGTAATGAGGAATAAACTGGAAAAAACGACCGTCAATTTCCAAGAAGACGGGCTGCAGCACAGTGAGGCAGTTAGGTGTATTGTGTGCGCGGTGTATCTTGAGTCCTGCAAGTATTTTGTGAGCGGCTACGTCTTCCTGGATGGGGTGGCTTTAATCGATGGTCGCCATTGTTTTTGTAACCATCTTGGATATCAACAAGGCACTCGGCTACTGAAAACGTACAATCGATTACCTGTGTTCGTTCTGCGGAGAATTCAAGATAGGCCGCGGACACTTTAGTATGTTATTGTCTGTCACTACAAGGACCTCTGCACTGAGTTTTTAGCTTTCAGAATTATGTTTGGGTCAGTGTCCTTATTTACTGGGCTATTTGGAAAGTATGGTAAAGTTCGTGAGATTATGTCGTTAAATACGCCTGCTTTGAATTCAAGGTAGATCAGTGTGCAGAATGTAAAACAAAGCCTGAGCAAGGAAACGGACAGCAATGCAAATTGGGTGAAGTAAAATTGAGTGCGTGAAGCACCTCCCTTTTTGAAATTGCAAAGTTAACTGCTAACATAAGAGAGGGGATGTTTTGGACGATCTGTCATTTTTGTGGGCTGTAATCGTAGCTCACGGCTGTGAGAATGCAATGTCCACTACATAGAAGTCGTTTTACATATTCTTCTGGGTGTTGCAGTAGTCGAACACCAAAGTGCACCTTGCTGGCACCATAGGCAGGCAATATGCCACAACTAAGCACTAGATGGTAACGTAGTTATGTCCACTAGTTATGATTTCGTTTTACAAATTCTTCTTGGTGTGGCGGTAATCGAACACCAAAGTGCACCTTGCTGGCACCAGAGACAGGCAACATGCCAGAATGAAACACTCGATGAAACGTCAAGTTATTCTGTCCTGTTTACATAGATAACTTTGGCAGTACTTCGCCCTGGACTATTAAAAAAAAATCAGCAGTTGTTCGAGTTACAAGTTTATTTTCCTGCTTCACATTTCTTGCGAGGTAGTTAGTTCGGCTAATATAATAATGATGTAATAATAAAATAATTTGTTAGGGAAGCAACCAGGACTGGTGAGGACCCAGCCTAAAAAGGCACAGCATTAAATATGGAGGTAAAAAGGAGGAGCATGGTACGAATTGACGGGAGAGAAGTTAGACGTTATCCAACAATATTGTAGTAGGGAAGCAAAAATTAAAAGCATTTGTGTTAGTTAAAACTAAAACTGGTTAAAAATTGCTTGCCAAAATGAATTGGAACAGGAAGTCCTGTAAGCTCAAGACTTCCTCACCACCAAGGTTAGACCTGCCAGGGCCATGAAGGTCCCCAATCGTCATCAGTCGTGTAGAAAGGCAGAGGAGAGGAGATGGCCACTGATTGTTATACACTGCCACTAAATAAGATTAAACAAAACGTATTTTACAGACGGTCACCATATTAAAACAGGCAAGCAAAACAAAGCAAAAAGTAATAAAAACTCCATGAAAACAAAAAAATAAAACAATTTTCATGCGTGTTCTGTAGCAGGAACTCGCTGTCGATCGGGCGCCGCATGATACAGAGTACTATAAATATGATACAGAGTACTATAAATATGATACAGAGTACTATAAATATGATACAGAGTACAATATGATACAGAGTACTATAAATATGATACAGAGTACTATAAATATGTATAATGAAGGGGCTGAAACTAGCCAGAAAGTCATATCGTAGAACAAGCCGTACCTATACTGAGCGGTATTACATTTTACGCTTACGCGCTATTGTCATCACTGGAACTCGCGCTGAACGTCTTTGTCTCACGTTCGAAATCCTTATTTGTGCTAGTACGTTGTCCAGAGCGATTTGAGAAGCGTTTTAGCATCGAGGTAAAAGCCCCGGCCATTACCGGAAGTTGACTGGGATAGGGAAAACCGAAAAGCTTCTCACATCGCTTTGGACAAGCAGTGGTGCAAATAATAACTTAGAACGTGAGACAAGTTAACAATGAAGACGTTCAGTGCAAATTCTAGGGATTGTAATAGTAATTGTTTAAAAAAATGGGTTGTTCTACGATATGGCTACGTTGGGTCCCTGTGGTT
>JAHWFP010032965.1:4708-15099 GCA_023313725.1 Lithobius niger
TAGCATGCCATCAACCAGAAGGAAAGCAAGGCTACTCTTTCGCATCAACTGACTACTTTTAGAGCATGCCACCAGACACAGTGACAGCAGGGCTACTATTTTGCATCAACTGACTACTTTTACAGCATGCCACCAAACAGACGAACAGCAGGGCTAATCGTTCACATCAACAGACTACTTTTAGAGCATGCCACTAAACAGAAGGACAGCAGGGCTACTCTTTAGCATCAGCAGACTACTTTTACAGCATGCCACCAAACAGACGAACAGCAGGGCTAATCGTTCACATCAACAGACTACTTTTAGAGCATGCCACTAAACAGAAGGACAGCAGGGCTACTCTTTAGAATCAGTAGACTACTTTTACAGCATGCCACCAAACAGACGAACAGAAGGGCTAATCGTTCACATCAACAGACTACTTTTAGAGCATGCCACTAAACAGAAGGACAGGGACAGCAGGGCTACTCTTTCGCATCAACAGACTATTTTTAGAACATGCCACTAAACAGAAGGACAGCACTGCTACTCTTTCGCATCAACAGACTACTTTTAGAGCATGCCACCAAACAGAAGGACAGCAGGGCTACTCGTTCACATCGATATACTACTTTCAGACCTTGCTACCTAACAGAAGGACAGTAGGTCTACTCGTTCGCATTAACACACTAATTTTAGAGCATACCATCAAGCAGAAAGAAAGCATGCAGTGCTACTCTTCGAAACAAGAGACTATTTCTAAAGATATTGCCACCATAAGCAGAAGGAAAGATAACGTTATTCCTGATGTATACTGCGAAAGTAGTGAGGAGTCATCCTACAACGTGAGCAAGAACAGCCTAGTGGTCTCGGCTGTTAGCCTAGTTAACTCCTAGTGTCGTAATGTACCTTAAGCGGTCGTGGGATTCGATCCGAATCCCACGACCGCTTAAGGTACATTACGGCACTAAATAAAACAGTTGAAAATCATATGATGGTGCTAAACCGTTTTCTAAATACGGGACACTCAAACAACCCCTAAACAATGCCTCACGTTTCTTCTATCACAACTTTGCGCATACTAGCTATAATAAACGCTAATTTTCGTTAGTTTGCTCACTCAATCAACGCATCCTCAGACTACGCTTATTTACAGTTTGGCGTAGTCTGGCTTCGCTAGTGGAAGTCACTTATTGCTCTTCACATACTAACTGACACATATCTCATGCTTCAAAAACCTGTACCTGTTTAATAAGGTTTAGATGACTACTTATTTTGTCACTATTCACATACTGGCTAACAAATGCTGATTTCCTTCCCTCCGCTCACTCATTCTGCACGTCTCCTTACACCTGTAGAACCTTCTTTCCTGCAATGGCATTGAAGTGTCCTAGAATTTCTGCAACAGGCCCTGTGAACAACTGCTTATTGCTAGTTTGGCATCGTCATCAAAGTAAGTTTCTTTAATCACAATTTTGCGCATACCGCCTAACAAATGCTGATTTTTGTTCGCTTCACTCACTCAATCAGCGCATCTCTGTTACCACTGTAAGGTAGATATACCTTCTTGCCTGCAATTACAGTATGGTGTTACCGAATTTCTATAACGGGTACTGTGAACTATATACTGCTTATTTCCATTTTGTCGTCGCCTCGCTTCGCTCGAGGAAGTTACTTATTGGTCTTCACATACTAACTGACTCATAGCTCATGCCCCCCCCTCACCCCCACCCAAAAAAAAAACCTGTACCACTTTAATAAGGTTTAGATGACTACGTTTTGTCCCTATTCGATTATTAGTGTACCTATTTGATAATTAGTGTACCTATTCGATTATTAGTGTACCTATTCGATTATTAGTGTACCTATTCGATTATTAGTGTACCTATTCGATTATTAGTGTACCTATTCGATTATTAGTGCCGTTCCAAACTCCAGTTTCCCGTTTGTTTTAAACTTTAAGATTCATGGGGAAAACAGCATCGTTTTATTTTTGTTGGTTGATGATGCGGTTGCATGTTTTCTCGTGTTTCTCGTGTTAAAACTGCAGAAGAGAATAAACATGTCCGAAATGTCTTATTAATGTGTAAAACCTTCTTTCCCCTTGCCTTCTTCCCGGCTGACCAGTTTCTCCTCACGTCACTCTCTGGATCTCACTACGTGCCCCCCCCCCCCCCCCCGCTACTAATTTTGCAACCTGACTCCAGTTGTAAAGAGGGAAAATTGTGAAATTAACGTCCGTTTCAACTGCTAAGCTTATCTCTGGACTGCATAAGCTGCAAAGTATAAGCGATGCCAGAGCCGACCACCATGAACCACACATCGCTTGTAATTTGTGTTAGTATCGTACCACATTTTACATGGAATTTTCTTGTTATTTCGAGAATTTTTTTCTTTACGTCCTACTCTGTACACATCAGTACATTGATTCAGTTTGTACCCATTCTTCCATTGGCTTCGTATCACCCCACTTTCTGTATCTCCCTCACTATGGCTGCATTACGTCAAGTGACAATGCCACGTCATTAATAAAACACCACGTGCTTCGATGCTGTAGGCCATGGCTGCGAAAAAAAAAACATACAGTAAACACCTTGCCAGGTAATGAACGAAGTAGTAAGACTAACTGAAGGATTTCTTAACATAGTCAGCCAACCATTTCGTGAGGTTTGAATGTAAGTTAGGTCTACACAAGGCGCTAACTCTCAAAGCTGCTCATTCATGTGATTCATAATTAAGGAAAGAGTCGGTTAAAGGATTTACGTAAACACTGCTCGTCAAATATTGCTGTTTAAACTACTAAGTGAAGTCTTAAGCTCATGTTAAACTTTAAATATAGGTCTAAGACCGCAATTAGTAGTTTAAACAGCAATATTTGACCAGTAGTGTGTACGTAAAGCTTTTAGCCATTCTTCTTCACGAACTAGGTTAAAACTATCTTTGAATAAATGTTATTAAGAATTAAATTCAGACCTCAGGAAAATGTACTAAACACAAACCAAAGTCGAAACAAACATAACGTACCAGAAACTAAGAATTCATATGTGTTAAAACTTAGTTTTGAAATGTGAGCCAAACGTAATTAACGCAGATTAAAATTTGGAGCTGAATGTGGAAAATGAGGCTCCACGAAATTGTCGGAAAACCACAAACCAAACGGGAATTTTAAAGTAAATTTAAACCAACCTAGTTTAACACGAACGTATAAATCTACACCATGCACGAGGCTAATCAATGCTGCGTTGCAAAATAGCCGGCAGCAGTGGCGGGGGCCGCCCCCCCTGCAAACAATGAAGCCCAAGTATCGCCCTTGCGTAACAATTAGTCTTCGGTGCTCGAGCTAGTCATTGCTACGCTGGTTCTTTCATTAAGAAACCAATATGATCTTAAGCGCACGGGTGGTGTTTGATGCCCCATTTGCAACATCGGGATGGTTTTGCTGTCTCGTGTGTTCGTCGCCGTTTAAAAGATGCATAAACCGCTGGCATAAACCGCTGGCATAAACCGCTGGCATAAACCGCTGGTATAAACCGCTGGAAGATTACATTTAAAGGATTAGTGAAACTCGGATAAATAGTCAAAACGCATATAGACAGGATACACGCCGTCAGTATAGCCAGCGAAAAATAATTGTTTAAACGATGGGGTAGAGCGTGGTAATTGAATCAAATCGCTGACATAAATCGTTTGCAACATGGGGATGGGGCGGGGGGGGGGGGGGGGGTATTGTTTTATGAAACAGCCAGCGTGGCTGGGATGGAAATTCTAGCATAATTATCAACTCCAAACAAAAACTTCAGAAATTCGCAAATTTTTCAAGACTTTTCAACACTTCGCAAATAAAAGAGCGCAAATCGAACGTGATCACCAATGCAAGTTCCCAAACAACAGATAACGTTGTTGTTAATAAACAGTGCTAGTTGCCAACCTGTTGCCCACAATAGTGAAAAATAGGTTTATAACGTAGGAAGCTGCGCGTGTTTAGCGAATGTTACTGAGAACAACAAGTTATTGAATTACTTCAAGTTCGAGGCTCTAGAAAAAAATTGGTCAACAATCATGACGTCATGTATTGTTGAGGCATTGTTGGGTGATTGTTGTTGACTGTTGCAAATGGTCCTTTTTCGCCAATTTGAGGCATTTAGGACCGAGCACAGAATTTAGGAATATGCCTGGACAACGTACGGATTAATTTGCTTTCTTTCGAAACACTTCTCATATCTGTAGCCTTATACTTCCTAAGAAGATGATCATCCCCAACCAACCAAGCACCAAACCAAGCGTAAATTGAATTGTTTTAATGATGAAGGACTATATTACCCGAGTCGCCGGCTGGCGCTCGCTCATTCGGCGGCGTCTCGCTTCGCTCGGGGAGATTTCTTGTTGCAATTCTTATGCTGCTGACAGACATTTCCACACCAAAAACGATCAGTCAAAGGACCAAGCAAATGATCAGAGTGTAGCCTAACACGCGTTTTTCGTAAGGCTTCGTTTCGTAAACAAACGATAACACGTCCCGACTATTTAATTTCTCTTCGTTTACTCGGTTTGTCTCATTTGCCCCATGTTCGAAGAATTCACCAGCAATGACGGTGTTAAGGTATATGGGTCAGTGGTTCTCGTGATTTATCCTGACATTGTGCTACGTATAGGTTGGGTTCGTTTGTGGCCTTGCGTTTTGGCTTAAAACGTGATATTAATGTTTTTATTGGGTGTATACCATGAGGAAGATCAGAGGGCACAATTGGTGTGTTCCACGTAAGAACGCATGTGTTCTGCAGCTAAGATGGCATAGATTTAGTTCATTTTATTTATTCTCTTCCCTCCCCCCTCCCATCTCTCATGGGCTCCTTGTGTTTGGAATAAACCCCAAAGGAATTACTATTCCATTTTTTCTATTCTAATTTTACTTCACTTCCCGCGTTTTATAAAACGGACTAAGGGCACGTTAACGCAACCACTCGCTTTTGCATTCTCGCAGCTAGAAGCTAGAAATCACCTCAAATTCCAACATGGCGGCGGTTTTATGTCTGCCGCCTCGCAACGAAAACAGCAAATAACGTGAGTTCAGAAGCGTTTGAAAAAATTGTTTCGTCGTGAGGAATTCTTTAAATTTTTGGCACGGATTATAAGACTGCAAGTATTTACTCAAACGATGTCGGATTTAGCTAATCCATTTAGCGTTGTTACCATGGCAATGTCACCTTTGCCATAGCTATTATATTCTAGCTGCGAGAATGCAAAGGCGAGTCGTTGCGTAAACGCGCCCTAAATCTGCTTTCTTTATATTATTGTACCGCGAAGCCATTTACCGATGATACATACATCATTTTTCAAGATTTTCAAACACTTTTCCCGGCATCGAATTTCATTATTACTTTCCAGGACATTTCCAGGTTTTCAAGGACTCGCACGAACCTCGAATATCAGTAGAGGTGCGCTAAACACACTAAAAGACGGTTTATTTTGAAACATTTTCTAGCGATGTCGTTCAGCCAAGTAGAATGCACCAATCATTAGCTGATGTATCGTGTACAAAAGTAAAAAGGGTAAAAGCATTTGACTGCAGCAGTAAGGTTTCACGTGGACTAAACAGTACAGCAACACTGCAGCATCTGAAACCTTACCGGAAAGTTTATTTCTGTTCCTTTGCTGTTTTGAATTGGAATCGGCAAAGCCAAAGTCAAAGAGTAATGAACAAATAAATGTTAAGGTGTTTTAACTTTTGAACATTTTACTTTTTATTGTGCTCTGATGAAGGTATCGCGTGGTTGACACATTTGATACCGAAATATAAGGTCTTTGTTTTTACTCGCTTGTGCTGCTGGCTACAGTGTTTTTATCCCGGTTAAGCATCAAACGACATCCTTTTTTGTTTTATAATTTATATTATTACCGCAACAAAATATTCCCTGCAGAACACAATCCTTACAGGGAAGCATCAGTTGCGTCCTGTGATTTTCCTCACGTGATATATATATATTTTTTAATATGCCGTCGGTAAAGAGAGCCGTACATTTCGAAAACTAAGGATATATAAGTATGGCTTTGTGTGTGAGTTCTTGTCGGAATGCATTTCTGTAGTCAATTTGCGTTTGCGGAAATCCTTGTAACGTTGAGGTGGCGAAATACGGTGGGTGCCCGGAGGGGGAAGAGAGCACTCTTTGCCCGTGGCACCCTCATCCTCCCCATTCCTATATTTCGATCGTTTTGTGGCTTCGTATTTCCGCCACTGGTCTACGGCACTATAGAACTCAAGACCCGTATTGAACGGCCGCTCAAATATCAAAGAACTCGGATTATTAGCGCCATACACAGACGTATTCTTTACAAACGTTGAAGACTATCAAGTTGGCTGTATGGTTGGAGGTGGTCTTAGCAATTTGGGCGTCAGTGACATTGCCGAGGCCGTCCGTTTAGAACACGAACCTCTACGTTTTGTTTCGTCTCGAATTCCGTTGTATACTTCATCTCATCGCAGATGTGGATCCGGCGGGGGAGGGGGGGGGGGGCGCGGTGGAAGCGATCGCCCCTCAAAACCGAATCAGACACACGAACTGATTGATAATATTAAAGACGGAAAGCCATAGGCTCAACAAGAGTTGAATAAATACAGATGCAAACCTATTTACGTTGCCTTTTGGACTTATATGTCAGACTACCTGAACGGGGAGTCCAACCCACGACCTTTCAAACCAAAGGCCGAGGTCCTACCGCTGAGCCATACTGACACGGCCTTTAAAAGGAAACGTCCGTATGCAGCATTTAACACGTGCGTACATACATATAAAAAAAAAACCACTTTCCCGTCACCAGTGTCAGTATGACTTATTGGTAGGAGCTCGGCCTTTGGTTTCAAAGATCGTGGGTTCGATTCCCCGCTCTGACATATAAGTCCGAATGGCAATGTAAATAGGTTTGCATTTATTTTAAGCTGATAATGGTGTACTATTGTTTAAAGTCCTCTTCACTGGTTGTCTAAATTTCTGTATTATTATTCCCTATACAGACAGAGGCATACTTATACAAAAGCATCATAATTAGTTGTTTTTATTACTTTGGTGTCGTTTTTTTTTTCTCTATCGTCCACTTTAATTTAGCTTTCGTCCATTGAATACTATTTGTAATACAAATATGGACGAAAGCAAAACTGAAAATGGCAGAAAAAAAAAAGTGCAAAAAAAAGTTAAAAAAAAACAAACAACTAAGCGTTAATTCTTTACCCTATCGTTTCAGAAATATTTCTCAACTTTTAAGGTATCAGAAAAGCTGTAAGTCAAACATCCACGACATGAATACGTTATAACGAAATAATCGAACAACAAATATCAATGAATAAAACTAATTTATTATCCTTAGAATTTTTAGTTTAAACAGGAATTGGTGGGTAAAAAAAAAAAAATCAGTAATAAAAAGAGCGTGCGTTACATGAGTCTTGCTTAGGTCTCCCCTCCCCTACTAAAACTTGGGAGCTGGGCCACGATTAGAAAATTATGTTTGCGACCCCCCTAGCTGATGCGAAATCTGCTACTGTCTCATCAACACTTTCATCTCCTCGATCGAATCCTTAAGAGTCACTGCACGGTTAGTGAAGTCGTACGACAGTAACTTGGAGGCGGGTGTACATTTTCCAATTTAAAGCTTTTCACACACTAATTGATACCTTACGAATGGTATTTTTAGTTTTCGTTGTAAGCAGATGATCAACATGGCTGCTTGCTGGTGCAGCATGCACAAAAGAGCGATTCTACAAAGAGCACCGCAGGGCCTGGCCAACCACTTGGCAACTGCAGCGTTTCCTAGGCAACGCCCAATCGTTACGTCATGTCTTTGTGCCCCTTTGGCGGTATGTGGGAGAAGAATTTTTGCAAGAAACATGCGTGGATGATTCCGTGAAAGAAATCGTGCGCAGGGCAAAGACTTTTGTCTCGTAGAGAAAAAGGAAGATGGATTGAAAAGAAAAGTAAGACATGCTGTGAACGAAATAAATGTGGCATCTGTATAAGTTGGTGTGCGATATTATCAAGATTCTTCAACAGCCATGGGATTTATTCTGGCTAATTCGTGGCATCCTCTCGGCACCCTGGTGGCTGGCTGTTTGTGACTCCCCAGTCCTTGCCAGACCCGTTGCTATCGCAACAACTGTTATCACTATAATCGGAGATCTCGTGGTTTATCTATAAACTGTAAAGAATGAATGTTTTAAAATAGAGATATTGTAGATACACATCTAAAATAAACATATTTTAGATACACCTAGAAATTACTTTGTGTTTAGCAATTATCGGCATTTGTGTTATCATGGTTTTATGTTGAATTTTTATGATTAAGACCAGAGTAGTTTTTATTGGTTAAAAGTTAAATGGAGTTTGTAGTTTTTTCTGTGGATGCGTATGCGTCCAGTGTCAGTCTGACGATTACTTTACAATCTGAAACTAAAAGAAAGCGCCAAGTTTCAGCCAATCAAAGTAGTGATGTCAGAACAAAAATGGCTGCCACAAAGTTGCTCCATTAGTTGTCAAGCAAGCTAATCCCACCGACTATTAGACAACCCGTATATATCAACGGTCAAGTTGTTCATTTAACGTCTGAAGTAATAGTCGGCGGGATTAGCTTGGCAACTAATGTAGCAACTCGGTGGCAGCCATCTTTGTTCTGATATCACTACTTTGATTGGCTGAAACTTGGCGGTTTCTTTCACCGTTGTGGGTTTTGTTCCAGGTATCACTTCTTTTCTAGGTATTTTTTTTGGTAGCATCTTATTTTTGCCGGTGCCCAGTTATCTACTATCTGGCCAAGTTTGGTCGAAAAATATTGAAAAATATCGAAAAATATCGAAAAATATTGAAAAATATTGAATAGGAACAGAGATATTAATTTTTTTTTTAGTTATGCTGAAGTGAGGATTTCAATCATTTAAATCGATGCGTTTTTTTTATTTTGATTTTGATTTTATTACAGGGACCTGGCCCGAAGCCGTACGCCGCACAACTAAAATAATGTACAGTACAAGCTAACAGTGATGATTATTTTGATCACAGGTGGCGTTTTCCCGACATACAGAAAAATAGCATTACAGATGATTGCAGACTTTTCAGTTAATGCCTCCTCAAGCGTGAAACCTTAAAAGGTACCTATTGAACTTAAAGGGTATTGGATACCTAATTTCATTCGTATCTGTCGCGTAAATTATTTTATAACTTTCGAACTATTAGGTGGTGCGATTAACTTTGCTAATAGGATTAACCTTGGCGGCCTTTCCCTGGTTGAGTGCCATCACTACCTTCAAAGGCCGATCCTGTTTGGAAACTTGGCGGCTTTTTACACCAGTTTTGGTTTAGGGTGGATAGGTATTCTCACCATCGTGAAATACGCTCAGCCCTGGTTTCTGTTAAAGTGTCAAAGCTAGCGGCCGCCATACAACAATGCAGAAAGTAAACAATGACTTTTTTACAATGAAGTCTGATAATCGAACTTGGCGGGCGCTGCAACCTAAAAATATTTGAGACGTTTTAGTTGAAAAACGTACAAAGCGTATTACAAACAGCATTAGCTGAGAAGAGTTTTCAAAACATCGAGCGTTTTTGCATGGAAATTACGCGTGAAATGTGTTTAGTATAAAAACACGGGCGTTTAATTTGCAACACTTCCGTAAACACACATATTTACTTAAAGCTCAGGTACGACGATATTGTTTCAAATACAACACTTGTCTTCATTACAGCCCGCATATGTTTAAAAAACTTGTTTTACGAATGTGCTTTATGTTGAACAAGTGTAGTAAAATAAACATTTATGTTTTAAAACACGCCCGTTTTACTTTAAATACTTTCGTAGCTGCCTGTACTTAAACATTTGTGTATGTAGTGTGTTGCAAGTTATTTTTAAATAATTTCACAATTTTACTTCTTCGTGTCTCGGCGTAGCGTTTGTCTTTCATTTCTGCGAGGATTTCTGTATGTTTTCCTGTTTTGTTCTGCGCAATGATTGCTGGTTTTGCATATCCTCTTTTGTCCTTTGCTCCTTTTAAAACCGGACAGGTGTCAGTGGACCTAAACCATGCGCAATGGCTGTTTGCCGTGACGTCACCATGAGTTAGCCAATGACGAACGAGAACAACGGCTGTTTGGCCGTCTGATTGGACTAGCCCAGTCACGTGATATGCACGTCGTAGCAAACAGCCATGGCGCGCGGTGTAAACAGTCCCTTCCTGTTCCTTTTTCCATCTTGTGTGTGGCAATAAACGATTCCACAACAACGATAAACGATAACCGATTGTAAACGATTTACAATGATATTTTCATAAAGAGCTCACCATCAATACTTACTCTAAAGCAAAACCATAAAACGACCAAAAGGGGTGATATCATACAAAAAAACCCATAAGGAATAAAGGGACCCATCAAGCGTTT